>CAUYQU010003518.1:0-22801 GCA_963574635.1 Cheracebus regulus | reverse complement strand
ATTTCACAGGTTTAAATAAAATATTGGTTGGTTGCTTATTTGTTATTTTTATCCCCTATTCCTTCCTGTCTCCATTGTTAAACACAATTATTGGCATAAAAGAGGTTTTTAATACCCATTTTTAGACTGTATTCTAGCCTGGGCAATAAAACAAGAATCCCATTCTCTCTCCCTCTTTCTCTCCCTCTTTCGTTCTCTCTTTCATTCTTTTTTTTCTTTCTTTTGCTGTTTCTTTCTTTCTCCTTTTCTCTCTTTTTCTAAAATCTCTTCCTCTTTCTTTCTCTTTCATTCTTTTTTTCTTTCTTTTGATGTTTCTTTCTTTCTCTTTTTCTCTCTTTTTCTAAAATCTCTTCCTCTTTCTCTCTTTCATTCTTTTATTCTAAAAATAGAAATAAAAAAATTTAAAAAAACACCAAAAAAAACTACATAATACTTTTAAAAGTTGAAGTCAAGATGAGTTAAATAATTTTAATAATTTTATTTTATTTAGTAACACCTAATCAACTTTTTTGCTTTGCTATACAAAATTTCTTTCTTCTTTTTTTTTTTTTTTTTTTAGATGGAGTCTCACACTGTCACCCAGGCTGGAATGCAGTGGCTCGATTTTGGCTCACTGCAACCTCTGCCTCCTGGGTTCAAGCAATTCTTCCGCCTCAGCCCACTTAGTAGCTGGAACTACAGGCACTCACCAGCATGCCCAGCTAATTTTTTATTTATTTATTTTTTTAGTAGCGATGGAGTTTCGCCATGTTGGTCAAGCTGGTCTTGGAACTTCAGACCTCGCGATCTGCCTGCCTCGGCCTCCCAAAGTGCTGGGATTACACGCATGAGCCATGGTGCCCGGCCGCTATAAAAAATTTCTAAGAATAAAAATGATTTCAGTGAGCACAATGTGATTTTGAACACACGTTTCTTTTTCTTCAATCTTGGTTTAATCTTTATGACAGAGTAATTGATGGTTTGGTCCTAAATTTGATTTGTTCTGATACCTGCTTTTAATGCCTGTCATAGCTGGAAAAAATGTCTCAAAAAGATACATAGATCCAAATGAAAGAAATACAGCATTGTTACCTTATTCAGCCAGATGCTTTTTTTTTTTTTTTTAATTCCATCTACCAGTTATGCAAAGGTCTTGGTGAAATGTGGCAAGTAAATTTCCAACTTCCTTGGTGACAATCCGTTTTTCTCACAATTTATTGAAAAGTTTTAAAAATAGTTCAGTATGCACTGAAACATTTCACTTGGAAATGTAAAACAGACTAGATTTTTCTATTTCAATCTTTTCAGAAATAGAGATACGGCTTATACACATTATGTTTCATGATGTTAACATAGAAACTGCTTCAGATCATCACTGCACGAACTGTCTTCACGGAACAAGTGACTTTTTTTTTCTTATTCAAGAATAGGCACACAGGAAAGTGTACATGTAAGTGTATAGATCAATGTATTTTCACAAAGTGAACATGCCTTGTGTAGGAAACAGATTAAGGCACAAAACATTGTCTGCTCCCCTAGGAGCCTTTATGTCCTTGCCAGTTCTTTTCCCCCCAAGGACAACCACTATCCTAACTTTCAGATTAATTTTGCCTGAGTTTTCTTTTTAACCTCATGTAACTGGAATCACACTGGAGGAAACATTTTGCACATGCGGCTCCTTTCCCTCGAAATCTCGCTTGTGAGATGTGTCCATATCACCAAGCATTGTTGTGGATCATTCATTTGTGGAGTATTCTCATGTGTGAATATACAACAAAAAGTTTATCTATTTTACATTTGATGGGCATTTGGATAATTTCCAGTGTTGGAGTATTAGAAATGGTGCTCCTATGAACACTTTGGTATCTTTCTTTTAGTGAGCATTTGTATGCCTTCTGTTGGTATATACTTAGAATTAAATTGCTGGGTCATTGGGTTTGCTCATGTTCTGCCTTCCTAAATACTGTCAAACAGTTGCCTGAACTGGTTTTATGAATTGTCACTTTCACTACTGTGGGATTTCTAGTTGTTTCACATTCTTGTCAACTCCTGGTATTATCTTTTTCATTTTAGCAATTTTGGTGCGTGTGTAATGACATCTCACTGTGGCTTACAAGTTTCTTCTGAAAATCAGTTACTATTTCACTCATTACTAACTTATGACATTTACCCTGATGGGGTAATTTAAGTGTACGTTTGTGTTTATTCAAACACACCTGCTATATCTTACTCTTGACAGTCATTTATCCTTGAAAAGATCAAACAATTCGGAACCCATAATTTTATGTTCACCCACTATTGCAAATACTTTGCCAAAACAGAATGAGGAAATCTCTGCATGCATGAAATATTTTAGGTTTATTGCCTATCTAATTATAAAGTATTGTTAAGATTCTGCTATATTTTAAACATCTTGCCTCTATATATTGATCTACATCAATGACATCCTATTGTATTCTGTTCCCTTGTGACTTTAACTTCTTTAATAGCTTGCTGTGGACACTGCAGTAAATAAATTTCACATGAGGTGCTAGCTCAGGAAATCTACCTAGTTTTTTCATCCCGGTCAACACAAATTCCAAAAACATTGCTTTTGTTAAGAAACTAATTGACTATTGAGAATATTTCTTTCTGGTATTTTTTTTTCATTAATGACTCACAAGAAAGAGCCTTCCAATGTATTCCATTATTGAAAAGAAGAATCTAGCAATGACATAAGCTGCAATATGTCATAAACATCTGTACTCTTGAGCAACTGTATTGCAAACCTCTCATACTAAACTATTTGTTTTAATATTTGTTTATTCAGCTCTTTGGCAACAAGTCTGATGCATCTTCCAAAAGCATTTAATGACCAAAGAATGTAGTTATTAGGTATTTCTTCAACCATTTTCACTTATCTTTTCAAGGATAAGTGACTGTCAAGAGTAAGATACAGCAGGTACATTTGGAAAAACACAAACACACACTTAAATTACCCTATCAGGGTAAATGTCATGAGTTAATAATGAGTAAAATAGTAAAGAAGAGCAACAATGTTTGACCAATGGACTATGGCTATTCACTTTCACTATTAAATAATAAATTCAAAATTATCAAATTTAATTCAAATGTGTAAAGAGCTGGACTGAATGTCTCATGACTTTAAACAGTTGAAAACCCTTAGGTTTTTTAATGCTGGTCAATTGCAATGCCGTTCTCCTTAGCTTTATTAAGACACAATATTCACTCAGAACAGAATCATCATGAATGATAATGAATATGAAAGGTCATATTTCAAATAATCTTCTTAATAATTTGTGTCTTCTGACCAATTTTGTGATTGATGGCATTAGACTGCCATTCATTTTACCCTGTAATTAGCTGAAATGCAGCAAGCACCAGGAGTGGCAGGGGTGTCAAGTCAGCCATTCTCCTGCTGTTTCCTGAGCCTCACATCATTAATATTATCTTCAGCTTACAGCTTCTTCACAGGAATCATTTAAATCACTTGTCCATTTTGTGAGGATTAGCTCAACTGAAATGAGATATCATGAGTTGCAAATCTACTTAACCAGGCACATAGACCTGAAATATATCACAAATAGGCTGAATGTTTACAGGGGGCACAAAAATTTCCATTTCAAAAAGGCTCTCTTCACATTGAAGGATTTCTTTTTATTATTATTATTGTAACTTTAAGTTCTGGGGTACATGTGCAGATCTTGCAGGATTGTTACATAGGAATACACATGCCATGGTGGTTTGCTGCCTTCATCCCCCCATCACCTACATTAGGTATTTCTCCTAATGTTATCCCTTCCCAACCTCCCCAACCCCCGATGTCCCTCCCCTGGCCTCCCTTCCCCAACAGACCCCAGTGTGTGATGTTCCCCTCCCTGTGTCCTCATTGTTCAACACCCACTTATGAGTAAGAACATGTGGTGTTTGGTTCTAAATTATTTCTTTTAATAAGTGCTCCCCTGCCTTTCAACACAGGAGTCTCTCACATCAGCACTCTCTGAGCTTCTAGAAAGCATCTTGTCAGCTTCCTCATTTGACAGATGAGGAACCAGAGGCTCCCAGAAGAAGAGCAGAGGCCACATAGACTGAGAGTTTAGTATCTAGGCTCTGGCAATAGACAACATGGGTTCAAATCCTGACCTCTGCTATTTCTTCTCTGTACATGCTTGAAAACCCTGCTTCCTCAGCTATATATCTAAACAGGGCAAATGCTACTGTATGTAAATTATAACTCAATAAATTCATCTTTAGAAGGAAGGAAAGGGAAGGGAAGGAGGGAGGATGGGAGGCCAGTCAGAGGTAGCATCTCTGTCTTATCTCTGTATCCTTGACGTGCTTAGCAGAATGCAAGACAGACCAGATGTTTAAAAGTTTAAAGTTATTACTGATTATAGTGGGTTGAATTGTAGCCCTATAAAGATACGTCCAAATCCCCGGAACCTTGACTATTGAGAATATTTTTTTCTGGTACATTTTTCTTTAATGGCTCACAAGAAAGATTCTGCTATATGACTGATAATGTTTGGAAATTTGTCCCCACCAAAGCTCATGTTGAGCTGTCATCTCCAGTGCTGGAGGTGGGACCTGATGGGAGATGTTTGGACCATGAGGGTAGGTCGCTCATAGCTTGGTACTGTCTTCATGACAGTGAGGTCTCACAAGATCTGGTCATTTAAAATGTGTAGCACCTTCCCCACCCCGAACACTTGTCTTGCACCTGTTCTGTTCATGTAATGTATCTGCTCCCCCTTTGCCTTCCGCCATGATTGGAAGCTTCCTGAGGCTTCCTCAGAAGCAGAGGCCACTAGGCTGCCTGTGCAGCCTGCAGAACCATGAGCCAATTAAACCTCTTTTCTTCATAAATTACCCAGTCTCAGATATTTCTTTATAGCAATGCAAGAACAGCCTAACACAATGACTTTATTTAGAAAAAGCGTCTTTGCACATGTCACTAAGTTAAGGATCTCAAAATGAAGACATCTTGGATCATCCAGGTGGACCCTAAACCCAATGACAAGTGTCCTTGTAAGAAACAGAAGAGAAGACATAGCCACACAGAGGAGAAGATGTGTGAAGATGGAGGCAGACATTGAAGTGCTGCAACTACAATCCAAGGAGTGTCAAGGATCGCCAGAGTCAGCAGAAGCCTCCAAAGAGGTGAAAAGAATTTTCCTCCAGAGCATTCAGAATGAGCACAGTCCTGCTCATACTTCAATCTCAAACTTCTGGCCTCCAGAGCTATGAGAGTACAAATGTATATTGTTTCCAGTCAACTAACTTATGATAATATGCTATAGGAGCCCTAGGATAATATTATTGGTCCTTTTGGCTTCTCCTAATCATAAAAGATTTGATCTTTCTTCAAGATAGATCATATGGTAGCCCATAAAATGAGCCTCAATAAATTTAAGAAAATTGAAATTATGTAAACCACTCTCTCAGACACAGTGAAATAAAACTGGAAATCAACTCCAAAAGGAACCATGCAAATACATGGAAATTAAATAACCTGCTCCTGAATGAGCATTGGGTCAAAAATGAAATCAAAAGGGAAATTTAAAAATTCTTCAAACTGAACCACAATAATGACACAACCTACCAAAACCTCTGGGATACAGCAAAGGCGGTGCTAAGAGGAAAGTTCAGGCTGGCGTGGTGGCTCACGCCTGTAATCCTAGCACCTTGGGAGGCCAAGGCAGGTGGTTCACTAGATCAGGAGTTTGAGACCAGCCAGGCCAATAAGGTGAAACCCCATCTCTACTCAAAATACAAAAATTAGCTGGGCGTGGTGGCAGGCACCTGTAGTCCCAGCTACTCGGAAGGCTGAGGCAGGAGAATCGTTTGAACCCAGGAGGCGGAGGTTGCAGTGAGTCGAGATGACACCACTCTACTCCAGCCTGGACGACAGAGTAAGACTCCATCTCAAAAAAAAAGTGGGGGTAGTTTATAGCCCTAAACGCCTACATCAAAAAGACTGAAAGAGCACAAACTGACATTCTAAGGTAGTATATTAAAGAACTAAAGAAATAAAAACAAACCAAACTCAAACCAGATCAGAGCAGAACTAAATAAAATTGAAACAAACAAAAATACAAAAGATAAATGAAACAAAAAGCTGGTTCTTTGAAAACATAAATAAAATTGATAGAAGATTAGCAAGATTAACCAAGAAAAGAAGGGAGAAAATCCAAATAATCTCACTAAGAAACGAAACAGGAAATATTACAACTAACATCACTGAAATACAAAAGATCATTTAAGGCTGCTATGAACACTTTTATGCACATAAACTACAAAACCTAGAAGAGATGGATAAATTCTTGGAAAAATGCAACCCTCCTAGCTTAAATCAGGAAGAATTAGATACACCAAACAGACCAATAACAAGCAGTGAGATTGATGTGGTAATTTTAAAAATACCAACAAAAAAACCTCCAGGACCAGACAGATTCATATCAGAATTCTACCAGACATTCAAAGAATTGGTACCAATCCTTTTGACACTATTCCACAAGAAAGAGAAAGAGGGAACCCTCCCTAATACAGTCTATGAAGCCAGAATCACCCTAATACCAAACCAGCAAAGGACATAACCAAAAAAGAAAACTACAGACCAATATCATTGATGAACATAGATGCTAAAATTGTTAACAAAATACTAGCCAGCCGAATACAACAACATATCAAAAAGATGATCTACCATGATCAAATGGGTTTCATACCAAGGATGCAGGGATGGTTTAATATACACAAGTCAATAAATGTGATACACCACATAAACAGAATTAAAAACAAAAGTCACATAATCATCTCAATAGATGCAGAAAAAGCATTTGACAAAATACAGCATCGCTTTATGATTAAAACTCTCAGCAAAATTGGCATACAGAGGACATACCTTAATGTAAATAAAAGTCATCTATGACAAACCCACATCCAACATAATACTGAATGGGGAAAAGTTGAAAGCATTCCCTCTGAGAATGGGAAAAAGACAAGGATGCCAACTCTCACCACTCCCCTTCAACATACTACTGGAAGTCCTAGCCAGAGAAATCAGATGAGAAAAAGAAATAAAGGGCATTCAAATTGGTAAAGAGGAAGTCAAACTGTCACTGTTTGTTGAGAATATGATTGTTTACTTGAAAACCCTAAAAACTCCTCCAGGAATCTCCTAGAACTGATAAAACAATTCAGCAAAGTTTCCGGATACAAGATTAATGTACACAAATCAGTGGCTCTTCTATACACCAACAGCAACCAAGCAGAGAATCAAATTAAGAACTGAACCCCTTTTACAATAGCTGCAAAAATAAAATAAAATACTTGGGAATATATCTAACCAAGGAGTTGAAAGACCTCTACAAGGAAAACTACAAAACACTGCTGAAATAAATCATAGACCACACAAACAAATGGAAACACATCCAATGCTCATGGATGGGTAGAATCAATATTGTGAAAATGACCATACTGCCAAAAGTGATGTATATATTCAATGCAATCCCCACCAAAATACCACCATCATTCTTCACAAAATTAAGAAAAAACAATTCTAAAATTTATATGGAACCAAAAAAGAGCCTGCATAGCCAAAGCAAGACCAAGCAAAAATAATAAATCTGGAGGTTTCACACTACCTGACTTCAAACTATACTATAAGACCACAGTCACCAAAACAGCATGATACTGATATAAAAATAAACACATAAGCCAATGAAACAGAATAGAGAACCCAGAAATAAACCCAAATACTTACAGCTAACTAATTGTTGACAAAGCAAACAAAAACACAAAGTGAGGAAAGGACATCCTTTTCAAAAAAAATGTTGCTAGGATAATTGGCCAGCCACCTGTAGGAGAATGAAATTGGATCTTCATCTCTCACCTTATATAAAAATCAATTCAAGATGGACTTAAACCTAACACCCGAAACTATAAAAATCCTGGAAGCTAGCATTGGAAAAACACTTCTAGACATTAGCTTAAGCAAGGATTGTATGACCAAGAGCCCAAAAGCAAATGCAATAAAAACAAAGATAAATAGCTGGAACCTAATTAAACTAAAGAGCTCTTGCACAGCAAAAGGAACAGTTAGCAGAGTAAACAGGCAATCCACAGAGTAGGGGAAAATCTTCACAATCTATACATCTGACAAAGGACTAATAATATCCAGAATCTACAACAAACTCAAACAAATCAGTAAGAAAAAAACAAACAATTCCATCAAAAAGTAGGCTAAGGGCATGAATAGATTATTCTCAAAAGAAGATCTATAAATGGCCAACAAACATTTAAAAATGCTCAACGTCACTAATAATCAGGGAAATGCAAATCAAAACCACAATGCAATACCAACTTACTCCTGCAAGAATGACCATAATAAAAAAATCAAAAAACTGTAGATGTTGTCGTGGATGTGGTGAACAGGGAACACTTCTACACTGTGAGAGGGAATGTAAACTAATACAGCCTCTATGGAAAACAGTGTGGAGATTTCTTAAAGAACTAAAAGTAGAACGACCATTTGATCTAGCAATCCCACTACTGGGTATCTACCCAGAGGAAAAGAAGTCATTATATGAAAAATATACTTGCACACATGTTTACAGCAGCACAATTCACAATTGCAAAATCGTAGAACCAAACCAAATCCCCATCAACCAGTGGATAAAGAAACTGTGGTATATATATATGGTGGAATACTACTCAGCCATAAAAAGGAATGAATTAACAGCATTTGCAGTGACCTGGATGAGACTGGAGACTATTACTTTAAGTGAAATTAACTCAAGAATGAAAAAACCAAACATCGTATGTTCTCACTGATATATGGGAGCTAAGCTATGAGGACACAAAGGCATGAGAATGATACAATGGGCTGGGCGCGGTGACTCATATCTGTAATCCCAGCACTTTGGAAGGCCGAGGTGGGTGGATCACCTGAGGTCAAGAGTTTGAGACCAACCTGACCAATATGATGAAACCCTGTCTCTACTAAAAATACAAAAATTAGCCAACAGTGGTGGCATGTGCTTGTAATCCCAGCTATTCAGGAGGCTGACTGAGATCGCACCATTGCACTCCAGCCTGGGCAACAAGAGTGAGAGTCCATCACAAAACAAAAACAAAAACAAAAAACAATGATAGAATGGACTTTGGGGACTTGGGGGGAAGAGTGGGAGGGGGTGAAGGATAAAAGACTACAAATAGGGTGCAGTGTATACTGCTTAGGTGATGGGTGCACCAAAATCTCATAAATATCCACTAAAGAACTTACTCATGTAACCAAATACTACCCGTACCCAAAAACTTATGGGAAAATAAATAAATGAGTTAATATTTTTTTAAAAAATTGAAGATCTCCACACAAAAACTCACACAAATTTGGGTGGCTGTTAAAAAAAAAATTGACAATATTTAATCCAATGATGTACAAAGTTAACCTCTACAGAGTTATAGAAACTTCTGATATAGAAACAGCTATGGTACCTATTTTGTATCTGGAGGTTATTCTGCTGTTTAAAAAACAAAACTAAATTTAATAATTTAGCCAATGAACTCTAAATCTTATTCAACTCTAAATGTTAACATTGAAGGAAACTTACACAACCTGTCCAAGTTCTGTTGCAAGCAATAGATGGAGTCGCAGTCAGCCATCCCCCCGTCTTCTTACTGCCTATGCAGGGCTCTGCCTGTACAGCAAAGATCCTCCAGTAAAGAAATGTCCTTGGAGGCCAAGAGCGGTGGCTCACACCTGTTATCCCAGTACTTTGGGAGGCAGAGGTGGGCAGATCACTTGAGGCCAGGAGTTCAAGACCAACCTCAGCAACATGGCAAAACCCCATCTCTAATGAAGATAGAAAAATTAGCCAGGTGTGGTGGCGGCCACCTGTAATCCCAGCTACTCAAGAGGCTGAGGCATGAGAATCACTTGAAAAGGTTGCAGTGACTCCCTTTTTTCACTTAATAATATGTCTCAGCTATGTTCCCACAACAGCACTTACAGATTTGCATGGTCCAACACAGTAGCCACTAGCCACACGAGGCTATAAGCGCTTGAAATGTAATTAGCCCAAACTGAGATGTGCTGTAAGAGTAAAATTACACACCACACTTCAGAGGCTTAGTACAAAACATGTAAAATGTCTAATTTTTATATTGATTACATATCAAAGTGATAACATCAAGATATATTATTAAAATTAATTTCCATTTGTTTCCTTTCACATTTTTTATGTGGCTACTGGAAAATTTAAAAATATGTATGTGGTTGGTGTTATATTTCTATTAGAAAGTGCTGTTATACAGACCTAAACTCTTTCTTTTTATCCACAGTATGATATTCCAAACTCTGGATGTACAATTTAACCATTCTTTTTAAAATTTGCATTTAGACTGTTTCTAAAATTTTGCTATTACAAATCATGTTGCAGGGCCTCCTTTGTGCACATGTAATAGTATTTCTCTAGAGCATGTTTTGGTAAACTAAGGCTCATGAACCAAATGCAGCCTACTACTTTGTTTTTATAAATAAAGTTTTATTGGAACACACACACACACAATGTTGAAGTGAGCCAAGATCAGGCCACTGCACCCCAGCCTGGGCGAGAGAGTGAGACCTTGTCAAAAAAAGAAAAGATCCTTGAAAAAGCAGAAAACACCAGTAGAACTCCCCATTATAGGCAAAGATAAGACAAAGATACTCTTTAGTATCAGTACTGCCAGTCAGCATGCAACTGGAGGGTCTAAATCCTCTGTTTCCAGTTTTCAATAAAGAAAATGGAAAAGAAAAAGGAAGGAGAATTCAAGGGTGTGAGTTTTGGCGGGTGGACAGAAGCTTGGGGAAAGTACCCACGGGTCCTACACCTGTAAAGGCAGAACACCCTTCCTCCATGGGCTGGCTGGTCAGCTCAGCCTGCTGTCACTTTGCTGTCCAACAAAAGTGAATTCCAACTGTAGCCCTGTTACTTCTAGCTGTATGACCCTCTCTGAGCCTAAGTATCCTGA
Source organism: Cheracebus regulus (assembly GCA_963574635.1). Classification (NCBI taxonomy): domain Eukaryota; kingdom Metazoa; phylum Chordata; class Mammalia; order Primates; family Pitheciidae; genus Cheracebus; species Cheracebus regulus. The sequence continues at coordinate 11,809 of CAUYQU010003518.1, read as the reverse complement.
GTACATGGGAACAAAGCTACCTTGCAGGGTTGATGTAAGACTTAAATGAAGGTGGTGAGACTTAAATGGGAGGGCAAAGCCTAGCCATTCTGCGCCAAATTCTGGAACCAAAGCTAGTTGATTTCTGCCTCCAAGATGCACTAGCTGTGGACCTGGGGCAATTTACTTTACCTCTCTGTGCCTCAGTTTCCTCATCTGTAAAACAAGGATAATACCACCTATTTCAAAGGGTTTCTATGAAGGTTAGAACGAGCTAATATTCACTAAGTACTTAGAATGGTGGCTGGCAGAATAGTGCTATATGAGCATTTGTTAAATTAAAAATTAATATGGAAATGTTCCCTTGGAGGGGACTTCTGATTCAGAATTTGGTAAAAAAAATAAATAAAAATTTTAAAAAAACATGGAATTTTTTGCATCATAATGCATCAAAGTCAGTTTTAACAAGAAAAGTTTGTTTTTACTGACAGACCTCCACTCTGAAGATTTGGAAACTCCAAAAATCTTCTCTGCTTAACGTGGTATGGACAGAAAGTTTCACGTGGAAAGTAGAACCCTGAGGGTTTCCATGACTGGCCCACAGTCAGAGGTTTTCCTTGCTGTGATGAATTTTTCCAACGTTATGAGCCTAAGTGAGGGGCGTGCATCTGTCGAGCCCCTGGCACGAAGAGGAGTTGAGTCATTCTCTTCCTGTGAGAGGGATGCAAGCTTCCCTCTGAAGGGATTAGGATTATTCCAGGCCTCAGGCTATGGTCACATATCTCCCTGGCTTGCATCTAATTCCTGTAAAACTAATCTGCAGGCCTCCAGCTCACATCAGCTGATCTTGGCGTTCTCTCATTCCTACAAAATAAGAAGTACCAAGCGTGTGTCAGGCTCTCTGCTGCTAAGTGCCAGAAACACAGAGATGAGCTCATGGGGAAATGAGATTAACAAACAGAACATTGCAAGTACTGTTAGGTGGGAGCACAAAGGAGGCAATTCAGCTTAATGGCGGGCGGTGGCGGGGGGCAAGTATAGGACAATCACAGGGCACTGGCTATGTGTTAAGCACAACTCCATGCATCTCCATTTATGGACACATTCACCCCTTTTATCCACTCTGTGAGGTAGGTGCTCATATTAGCCTGTTCTCAAATTACTATAAAGAAATGCCCGAGACTAGATAATTTTTTTAAGAGGTTTAATTGGCTTACAGTCCAGCGGGCTGTACAGGAAGTATGATTCTGGTATCTGCCTGGCTTCCAGAAGTCTTCAGGAAACTTTCAGTCATAGCAGAAGGTGAAGGAGAATAGGCAGACGAGAGAGAGCAGGGAAGTGTTACATGCTTTTAAACAACCAGGTCTCACGAGCACTATCACGAGTGTGGCACCGAGGGAGAAATTGGCCCCCATCACCTCCCACCAGGTCCCACCTCCAACACTGGGAATTACAATTGAACATGAGATTTGGGCAGGGACACAGATCCAAACCATGTCAGTGGTATATTCCCTATTTATAGTCGAAAAACATGAAGAACAGAGATATTAAATAACTTGCCTAAAGTTACACTGCGAGTAGGGAGAGAATCAGCGCAAATTCAGGCAGTGGGACCCCAGACCCCATGCTGTCTGTCATCACACTGCCACTTAGTTAGGGCTGAGGTGTCACTTGCCTGCTGGCCCATTGCATTTCACCTTTGTGTCCCAGTAGAAAAAAAGCAGGATCTGCCTAGAAGGCCAGTGCTGTATTCCTGTCAAGAAAAAGGAGCTGGCCAGGCACGGTGGCTCACATCATTTTGAGAGGCCAAGGCGGGTGGATCACTTGATGCCAGGAGTTTCAGACAAGCCTGGCCAACATGTGAAACCCTCTCTGTACTAAAAATGCAAAAATTAGCCAGGCTTGGTGATGAATGCTTATAATTCCAGCTACAAGGGAGACTGAAGCATGAGAATCACTTGAACTGGGGAGGTGGAGGTTGCAGTGAGCCAAGTTCACGTCAGTGCACTCCAAGCTGTGTGACAAAACAAGATTCTGTCTCAAAAAAAAAAGAAAGAAAGAAATTAAGAGCTAATCTTGCCCTTAGAGGGCTCTGTTGCTCAAGATTATTGCTATACATGGGGTGAAACTCCAAGGGACAGGCTTCAATGGTGCAGGAGTGAGCAACATTTTAATTGGATCAGTTTCAGTCCAATTCAGTTTATCAAAGCCCTGTATGGTCATCTGATGCCTGACATCACATTCCATATTCACACCAACTCTGGAGATGGGTGGTCACGTCTTCATTTTGCAGATTGGGGAAGGAGAGGACTTAAGAAGCCACATGCTCTGATCAGTTTCAGTCCAATTCAGTTTATCAAAATCCTGTATGGTCATCTGATCCCTGACATCACATTCCATATTCACACCACCTCTGGATATGGGTGGTCACGTCTTCATTTTGCAGATTGGGGAAGGAGAGGATTTAAGAAGCCACATGCTCTGCTTAACTCAAACAACAAATAAGATCACTCTAAATCTCATGCCTTTTTCACTGTGCACATTGGCCCTGGAATCACTAGGAAAAAAAAATCCTAGCAGCCAGATAATTCAGGGCTTCTATTGCATAAAAGAACCAAACATTGAGGGTAAGGAATAATAAATAATAACAATGATGCCAGGCATGGTGGCTCACACCTTTAATCCCAGCAACTCAGGGGGCTGAGGCAGGAGAATCACTTAAGGGCAGGAGTTGCAGAGGCGTCTGGGAAATACAGCGAGACCTGGTCTCTACATATATATATATATCAGGCATGGTGTCACACATCTGTAGCCCCAGCTACTCTGGAGGCTGAGGCAGATGGATCACAAAATAATAATAACCAGTATAATTGTGGCAGCTAATGTTTACCAAGCTTTTACAGTGTTGCAAGCACTATGCTAAGCATATTATTTCATTTAATCCTCTTGACATCACTGTGGCATAGATTCTTTTTTTAATATCTATTTTACAAATGAGGAAAATGAAGCTCAGCTGATAAATAATTTGCCCAGTTTGTATATGGTGGTGCAGCGGAAATTCAAACCCAGGCAAGTTTCACTCCAGAGCCCATACTCTCAATTCCTCCTGCCCGTGAAGCCAGAGACAAGACATTCAAACAGTCCCAGCTTTCATATGGCTGGATGCCCCTGAACAACATACTTATCCTCTCTGAGATTTTACTTCAATCATAAAGGTGAAACCCACAATACCTGCCTTCTGAAGTGGCAGTAAGGAGGAACTGAATCAAGATCACTGGGGTCCGGAGCTGGGCATTAGAGGTGCAAAACCTACCCAGGTGATTCAAATAAGAAGTCAATGTTGGGCTCCATTCATTAGGCCCTTGTAGGTGGAAGGGCTTCTCATGTTTTAATGTGATGTGGATCACCTGGGAGCTTTTTAAACCACAACTTCTGAGCAAGCCTGGACTGCAGCCTGAAAGTCCGCATTTCTAACAAAGCCTTCTTCCTCCTCCAGCCCTCCCCTCCAAGTAGGTCATGGTGGTGATATGAATTTCCTTTTATGTCCCAAAGGATATGCCTCCCTGATGGAGACTTTTAAACAGCAGAGTGTTATGCTCTGTTCTGTCTACAAGAATCAATCTGGCTTCTCTGTAAAGAGTAAAGCTTTGGGGAACAGAGGGATGAGGGGCTACAGTAAAGTGGAGAATCCACTATCTGCCCTGGCCTGGAGACTACATAAAAAGACTCCGAAGACTTCTAGGCTCTCTTCCTAACTGAAATGTACCCAGGGAGCCAAGCATGATGCCTGGCACAGGAGGCCAGCAGTTTATAAGGGTGGTTGTCATTGTCAAGGCTGAGAGTGGGCAAAGGGTGGGTATGCCAAGGGCCAGAGGCAAGGTCCTTCCTGCTGCTTCCCACCTCATCCACCTCATCAGGAGGAAGCTTTCTTGGGGTGCTGGATAGAGCACACCCTCTCCTCAGCTGTGACTGGGCACAGTGGAGAATGGAACAGGAAGACATAGCTGGGCAAGCTGGAAAACAGAGCACACGTTTTCCTAAATTCTGCAACGCTACCTATACCCAGCCCTGAGCCGGGCACCATCTGGCTGGCCCTTCTGCAAGGCTTCATGCACCTCTAGCCTTCCACACCCTTCTTTTGGCTGCTGAGATGGGACAGTTGGAAGGGAAAGATTTCACCTCCAAAGGAGGGGCCGAGAGCATTTGACAAAAGACTCATCTCTCCAGGCTCTGTTTCCCTCTTGGCCGGGTGAGTCACACAGCTAGAAAATGACAATCATGGGTAAATAAGATAATAGGAATGACATGGGTGACTCAGCGGACATAGTACACATTGGCCAGGGCTCAGCAGCCCGCAGTAAGCAAGCGACTGCTTTTGGAAAAGGAGGATGATTATAAATAAGAAACCCACTCAGGAAAGGGTTTCATGTTTCTTTCTCCTCCTAGCTGCACCATTTCACAAGATGTATTTTTCCCCCCTAGGAACTGCCTGAATCTGGCAGGTCCTGGCATTAGTCATAGGGGAGGGAGCCCTGGGGTTGGAATCAGGGCCCAGGAAAAGAAGGATGTGTGTGCAAACCTGCCTTGACGGTTGCAGAAATGCAGCACCCTCCCCCATCACAGCCACCCATTCTGCCCCAGAGCACTAAACTAGGCTGAGGGTTTTCTTCCTCAAACCCTTCATCAAAATGAATTTGGACCCTAGAGTATTTATGTATAAAGTAACAGGATGTCTAATATATCTGGGAGATATATATATATATATATATCACCTGTCTCCCAAGGTGGCGTGCAGTGGTATAATTCTCAGCTCACTGCAGCCTTCGCATCCTAGGTTCAAGCAATTCTCCTGCCTCAGCCTCCCAAGTAGCTGGGATTACATGTGCCCACCACCACACTTTGCTAATTTTTGCATAGTTTTAGTAGAGATGGGTTTCACTATTTTGGCCAGGCTGGTCTCAAACTCCTGACCACAAGTGATCTGCCTGCCTCGGCCTCCCAAAGTGCTGGAATTACAGGCATGAGCCACTGTGCCTGGCCTGGGATATGTTTTAAAAACTCTATTCCCATCTTAAAATTGGGAGGTAATAGATGAAATTAGATTGGCAAAATGTTGATAACTGTTGAAGCTGGCTGACAGGTATGTGAGATTCATTAAACCTCATATTCTCTCTACTTTTATGTGTTCTTAAATTTTCCTAATAAAAATGCTTTGTTCTGGTTTTTTTTTTTTTTTTTTTTTGAGATAGTCTCATTCTGTAACTCAGACTGGAGTGCAGTGATGCAATCTTGGCTCATCACAGCCTTGACCTTCCAAGCTGAAGTGATCCTCCCACCTCAGCCCCATGAGTAGCTGGGACTCCAGGCACATGCCACCATGCCATGCTAATTTTTGTATTTTTGTTTTTGTAGAGATGGGGTTTTGCCATGTTGCTCAGGCTGGTCTCGAACTCCTGAGCTCAAGCAGTCTGCCCACCTTGGCCTCCCAAGTGTTGTCACTTTGAAAAGCTCTTTTTCAGGCACCTCTCACCTCCTAGAGCAGCCAGACCTTGCTGGAAAGTTTGAACATCTCCCTTTCCCTCATGGGCCTCAGTGTCTGCAGGGGCCTGGCCATCACCTGGCAAAAAAGGGTGTCAGCTCCAGTGCTCTCTGAGCATCCGCAGCACCCCAAGCCTGTGTTTCTGTGGTAACCTTTGGGTGGCATGCAGAGTATGGTGGAACAAGCAGAGATTCTGGAGCCACAGTACCTAGATTTGAATGAGGGCCACCAGTTAGGTGACCTTGGACAGTTTCTTTCCTTTTGCTTTTTGAGACAGAGTCTCACTCTGTCATCCAGGCTGGGGCTCAGTAGCACAATCTCAGCTCACTGCAACCTCAGCCTCCCGGTTCAAGTGATCCTCCTGCCTCAGCCTCCAAAATAGCTGGGATTACAGGTGCCTGCCACCATGTCTGGCTGATTTCTGCATATTTTTAGTAGAGATGAGGTTTCACCATGTTGTCCAGGCTGGTCTCAAACTCCTCACCTCAAGTGATCTGCCTGTCTTGGCCTCCCAAAGTGCTGGAATTACAGGCATGAGCCATCGTGCCCAGCTGACATTTCTTTAACATTTCTGAACCTCAATTTCCTGCTCTCAAAAAATGGGGAAAATAATATCCATCTCTAAGAGTTATTACCAGGATTTAATAATTCTATATTTATAAAATATGTAAAACAGTGCTTGGCATATGGAGTTCCAGAAGTAATGTTAACTAAGGAAAAGGGAAAGACTTCAGAAGAGAGGGACACCCGGCTGATACTCTAGATCAGGACTGGCAAACTTTTTCCTCTAGCATGCCAGAGAGTAAATATTGTTGGCTTCATGGGTCATATGGTCTTTGTCATAACTACTCAACTCTGCCATGGTAACATAAAAACCACAAATAGATGACACATAAGCAAAGGGGCATGGCTATGTTTCCAATAAAACTTTATTTTTAAAAAGAGGCAGTGGGCTAGATGTGGCTTGTCAGCTGTTTTTGCTGATCCCTGCTCTATGATACGACAGAAAGGAGCACTGGACCAGGAGCCAGGAGATCTGGGTCCCTGTTCCCTCAGGTGAGTCACTCCTGCATAATGTTTTCTATACCCCACATCTTCTTTGAGCCTCACAGCAACTCCAAGACCTGTTAGTATTATTATTCCACTTCCTAATAAGAGCTAGCAATCATTCAGTGCTCACAAAGAACTAGACGATATACTATATGGTACAAGAGACTTGTCTTTTAACTTTCTGAAGGGCCCTATAAGTACTATTGTTATCTATATTTTATAGATGACAATCTTAGACCCAGAGAGGTTAAGTAACTTGCCCATGGTCACACAAGTGTTAACTCTGTCATTCAATAGCAGACAATCCAACTTGAGAACCAAGCCTTGAACCCGAATTCTGGGTTCCTATTGGGATAAGACATGGCCTTGTAAATACATTCTCACAGAGTTCAGTTCTGGAGGAGAAGCAGGCATTAGCCAGGTGATAAAGACTGAGGGTAAGGGAGAATAGGGAGGAGCATGCCAGGCACAAGCAATGCCTCAATTAGAGGCACTGAAGTGTCACTTTCAGGTTAAATAAGGGGAAAAGGAGTAAGAGACCGGGTAAGACTGCAGCTGAGAAAGCTAGAGGCCATGCAGCAATGTGGAAAGGCACACGAGAAAGGACCTGGATTTTTTTTTTTTTTTTAGTTTTTTTTTATTATTATACTTTAAGTTCTGGGATACATGTGCAGAATATGCAGGTTTGTTACATAGGAATACATGTGCCATGGTGGTTTGCTGCACCCATCAACCCGTCATCTACATAGACATTTCTCCTAATGCTCTCCCTCCCCTGGCCCACCACCCCCCTACATGCCCCAGTGTGTGATATTCCCCTCCCTGTGTTCATATGTTCTCATTGTTCAGCTCCCACTTATGAGTGAGAATATGCCGTGTTTGGATTTCTGTTCCTGTGTCAGTTTGCTGAGAATGATGGTTTCCAGCTTCATCCATGTCCCTGCAAAGGACATTAACTCATCATTTTCTTATGGCTGCATAGCAGAATTCCATGGTGTATATGTGCCACATTTTCTTTATCCAGTCTATCATTGATGGGCATTTGGATTGGTTCCAAGTCTTTGCTATTGTGAATAGTGCCGCAATAAACATACATGTGCATGTGTCTTTATAGTAGAATGATTTATAAACCTTTGGATATATACCCAGTAATGGGATTGCTGGGTCAAATGGTATTTCTGGTTCTAGATCTGTGAGGAATCACCACACCGTCTTCCACAATGGTTGAACTAATTTACACTCCCACCAACAGTGTAAAAGTGTTCCCATTTCTCCACATCCTCCCCAGCATCTGTTGTTTCCTGACTTTTTAATGATTGTCATTCTAACTGGTGTGAGGTGGTATCTCATTGTGGTTTTGATTTGCATTTCTCTAATTATCAGTGATGATGAGCTTTTTTTCATATGTTTGTTGGCCGCATAAATGTCTTCTTTTGAGAAGTGTCTGTTCATATCCTTTGCCCACTTTTTGATGGGGTTGTTTTATTCTTGTAAATTTGTTTAAGTTCCTTGTAGATTCTGGATATTGTCTCTGTCAGATGGATAGATTGCAAAAATTTTCTCTCATTCTGTAGGTTCCCTGTGCACTCTGATGATAGTTTCTTTTGCTGTGCAGAAGCTCTTTAGCTTAATTCCATCTCATTTGTCCATTTGGGCTTTTGTTGCCATTGCTTTTGGCATTTTAGTCATGAAATCTTTGCCCATGCCTATGTCCTGAATAGTATTGCCTAGGTTTTCTTCTAGGGTTTTTATGGGTTTGGGTCTTATATTTAAGTCTTTAATCCATCTTGAGTTAATTTTTGTATAAGGCATAAGGAAGGGGTTTAGTTTCAGTTTTCTGCATATGGCTAGCCAGTTTTCTCAACACCAATTTATTAAATTGGGAATCCTTTCCCCATTGCTTGTTTTTGTCAGGTTCGTCAAAGGTCAGATGGTTGTAGATGTGTGACATTATTTCTGAGGCCTCTGTTCTGTCCCATTGGTCTATATATCTGTTTTGGTACCAGTACTATGCTATTTTGGTTACTGTAGCCTTGTAGTATAGTTTGAAGTCAGGTAATGTGATGCCTCCAGCTTTGTCCTTTTTGCTTAGGATTGTCTTGGCTATATGGGCTCTTTTTTGGTTTCATATGAAATTTAAAGTAGTTTATTCTAATTATGTGAAGAAAGTCAAGGTAGCTTGATGGGGATAGCATTGAATCTATAAATTACTTTGGGCAGTATGGCCATTTTCATGATATTGATTCTTCCTATGCATAAGCATGGAATATTTTTCTATTTGTTTGTGTCCTCTCTTATTTCCTTAAGCAGTGGTTTGTAGTTCTCCTTGAAGAGGTCCTTCACATCCCTTGTAAGTTGTATTTCTAGGTATTTTATTCTCTTTGAAGCAACTGTGAATGGGAGTTCACTTATGACTTGGCCCTCTGTTTGTCTGTTATCAGTATACAGAAATGCTTGTGATTTTTGCATGTTGATTTTGTACCTTGAGACTGCTGAAGTTTCTTGTCATCTTAAGGAGATTTGGGGCTGAGACAATGGGGTTTTCTAAATATACAATCATATCATCTGCAAACAGAGACAATTTGACTTCCTCTTTTCCTATTTGAATACCCTTTATTTCTTTCTCTTGACTGATTGTCTCAGCCAGAACTTCCAATACTATGCAGAATAGGAGTGGTGAGAGATGGCATCCTTGTCTTGTGCTGATTTTCAAAGGGAATGCTTCCAGCTTTTGCCTTTTCAGTATGATATTGGCTGTGGGTTTGTCATAAATAGCTCTTACTATTTTGAGATACATTCCATGACTACCTAGTTTATGGAGAGTTTTTAGCATGAAGCGGTGTTGAATTTTATCAAAGGCCTTTTCTGCATCTATTGAGATAATCCTGTGGTTTTTGTCATTGGTTCTGTTTATGTGATAAATTACGTTTATTGATTTGCATATGTTGAACCAGCCTTGCATCCCAGAGATGAAGCCAACTTGATCATAGTGGATAAGCTTTTAATGTGCTGCTGGATTCAGCTTGCCAGTATTTTACTGAGGATTTTTGCATTGATATTCATCAAGGATACTGGCCTGAAATTTTCTTTTTTTGTTGTGTCTCTGCCAGGTTTTGATATCAGGATGATGGTGATAAAATGAGTTAGGGAGGAGTCCCTCTTTTTCTTTTTTTGGAATAGTTTCAGAAGGAATGGCACTAGCTCCTCTTTGTACCTCTCGTAGAATTGAGCTGTGAATCCCTCTGGTGCTGGGCTTTTTTTGGTTGGTAGGCTATTAGTTACCACCTCAATTTCAGAACTTGTTATTGGTCTATTCAGGGATTTGGCTTCTTCCTGGTTTAGTCTTGGGAAAGTGTATGTGTCCAGGAATTTATCCATTTCTTCTAGATTTTCTAGTTTATTTTTGTAGAGGTGTTTATAATATTCTGTTATGGTAGTTTGTATTTCTGTAGGATCAGTGATGATCTCCCCTTTATCATTTTTTATTGTGTCTATTTGATTCTCTCTTTTCTTCCTCATTAGTCTGGCTAATGATCTATCTATTTTGTTAATCTTTTAAAAAAAAAACAACTCCTGGATTCATTACTTTTTTGAAGAGTTTTTTATGTCTCTATCTCATTCAGTTCTGGTCTAATCTTAGTTACTTTTTGTCTTCTGCTAGCTTTTGAATTTGTTTGCTCTTGCTTCTCTAGTTCTTTTAATTGTGATGTTGGGGTGTCCATTTTAGATCTTTCTTGCTTTCTCCTGAGGGCATTTAATGGTACAAATTTCCCTCTAAACACTGCTTTAGCTGTGTCCCAGGGATTCTGTTATGTTGTGTCTTTGTTCTCATTGGTTTCAAAGAACTTAATTATTTCTGCCTTAATTTCATTATTTACCCAGTAGTCATTCAGGAGCAGGTTGTTCAATTTCCATGTAGTTGTGCAGTTTTGTGTGAGTTTCTTAATCCTGAGTTCTAATTTGACTGTACTGTGGTCTGAGAGACTGTTATGATTTCCATTCTTTTGCATTTGCTGAGGAGTGTATTACTTCCAATTATGTGGTCAGTTTTAGAATAAGTGTGATGTGGTACTGAGAAGAATGTATATTCTATTGATTTGAAGTGAAGAGTTCTATAGATGTCTATTAGGTCTGCTTGGTTCAGAGCTGAGTTCAAGTCCTGAGTATCCTTGTTAATTTTACATCTTATTGGTCTGTCTAATATGACAGTGGGGTATCAAAGTCTCCCACTATTACGGTGTAGGAGTCTAAGACTTTTTGTAGGTCTCTAAGAACTTGCTTTATGAATCTGGGTGCTCCTGTATTGGGTGCATATATATTTAGGATAGTTAGCTCTTCTTGTTGCATTGATCCCTTTACCATTATGTAATGCCCTTATTTGTCTCTTTTGATCATTGTTGGCTTAAAATCTGTTTTATCAGAGACTAGAATTGCAACCCCTGCTTTTCTTTTTTTTCGTTTTGTTTTGTTTTGTTTTGGTCTCCATTTGCTTGGTAAATTTTCCTCCATCCCTTTATTTTGAGCCTATGTGTGTCTTTGCACATGAGATGGGTCTCCTGAATACAGCACACCAGTGGATCTTGACTCTTTATCCAATTTACCACTCTGTGTCTTTTCATTGGGGCATTTAGCCCATTTACATTTAAGGTTAATATTGTTATGTGTGAATCTGATCCTGTCATTATATTGCTAGCCGGTTATTTTGCCCACAGTTTCTTTATAGTGTCAATAGTCTTTACAATTTGGTATGTTTTTAGAATGGCTGGTGCCAGTTTTTCCTTTCCGTATTTAGTGCTTCCTTCAAGAGCTCTTGTAAGGCAGGCCTGGTGGTGCCAAAATCCCTCCACGTTTGCTTGTCTGTAATGGATTTTACTTCTCCTTTGCTTATGAAGCTTAATTTGGCTGGCTATGAAATTCTGGGTTGAAAACTCTTTTAAGAATGTTGAATATTGGCCCCCACTATCTTCTGGCTTGTAGGGTTTCTGCAGAGAGATGCACTGTTAGTCTGATGGGCTTCCCTTTGTGGGTAACAAGACCTTTCTCTCTGGTTGCTCTTAACATTTATTCCTTCACTTCAACTTTGGTGAATCTGACAATTATGTGTCTTGGGGTTGCTCTTCTCAAGGAGTATCTTTGTGGCGAATAACCTGGATTTTATTCCAATACCATGGAGAGCTACTGAGGATCCCAGTTCATGACTGGGCTAGTACTCACCAGATATATTCATCCACCACGCTGCAC
>CAUYQU010003517.1:0-107705 GCA_963574635.1 Cheracebus regulus | reverse complement strand
CCACACATACACCACACACACTCACACCACACACACACTCACACACACCACACACATTCATACCACACACTCACACCACACACACTCATACCACACACACACCACACACACACTCACACCACACACACATACCACACACATTCATACCACACACTCACACCACACACACTCATACCACACACACTCACACCACACACACTCACACCACACACACACTCACACCACACACACACCACACACATTCATACCACACACTCACACCACACACACTCATACCACACACACACCACACACTCACACCACACACACACCACACACATTCATACCACACACACCACACACACACTAATACCACACACACACCCATACCACACACACTCATACCACACACACACACTCATACCATACATACACTCACACACACAATGTCACACCCCCCACACACACCCATACCACACACACCACACATGTACTCGTACTCCATACACATGCACACACACATTCACACACCACATACACACAGACACTACACACATACAGCACACACATTCACACATGTGCACACACCGAACACACACACACACACACCAGATACACATATGCACACACAGGCACACACCACACGCTGCTCTCACACTCACACACCCGTGCTCTCCTATGTCTCCATGGCTCTGTCCAGGCCGCCCCTCCACCTGGGATTCCTCCCCTGCCCCGGGGCTGAACAGTCTCACTGCCTGTGTGCCTTTCTCAGCCCCACCCCCTAGCTTCTCAGTGACCCGCTGGCTGTGCAGGCTGGCAGGACTCACACCCACATTTCTCTCCCTGAGAAGTGTCGACAGTCACCTGCTCACATAATTAGCTTTTGCACTTTGACTGGTTTATTTGACTTCAAATGCTGAAAAATTCAGAAGAGACCTGATGTCTCTGCAGCAGCAAGGTGTGAGAGGCAGGGGCCCCTTCCACCTCCATTTCTTCCTTTCCCTCTGGTTTTTTCACAACAGCATCTGTTTGCCCACAGCTGCTCCCGTCCTGAGCGCTCGTGGAGGTGGCGGGGGATGGGCGGGGAGCAGGGAGGGCTGGGGTGTGCCATCTTCCACGTGCGGGTGCGCCTGAGTCCCAGTACCCCCTTCTGTCCATCACAGCACTTCCCTCGTCCCACAGCACTGCAGAGCATGTGTGCTTCACACCCAGCTGTGCAGGAACTCCCAAGGATGGTTAATGACATCCCATCGGTGCGTAGTCAGTTTTTGCATTAATAACATATTTCTTCTGTGTTTATATCCTTTTTTGCTTGTGGAAAGCTAAAGTTCCATAAAAATGTTCCGGAAAAGCAGGTGAAGGTATTGTGCGAAATGTGTAGGCAGCTTTGGTTCAGGTATTTGCTTGGTTCAGTTGTATAAACTTGATTACAATTAGCTATCCTAAAATATAGAGAGAATTTATGAAAGTTTAAGTGCCAAAGTAGAATGGTCTAGTAATCTTAATAGTAACACCTATCATTTACTGAGTGCTACTATGTGCTAGGAGTTATGGGTTGTTTTTTTTTAGACAGAGTCTCACTCTGTTACCCAGGCTAGAGTGCAGGGGTGCGACCTCGGCTCATTGCAGCCTCCGCCTCCCGGGTTGAGGCAATTCTCCTGCCTCAGCCTCCCGAGCAGCTGGGATTACAGGCACCCACCACCACACCGGACTAATTTTTGTATTTTTAGTAGAGACGGTTTCACCATGCTGGCCAGGATGGTCTCCATCCACCTGCCTTGGCCTCCCAAAGTGCTGGGATTACAGGCGTGAGCCACTGCGCCCAGCTGGAGTTACGTTTTAAATATTTCGCCTCATTTAATCCTTTCAGTGAGGAGTGGGAGGGAAAACAGCCCCGGAGAGGTTAAGTGGCACACCCGAAGTCACACAGTGATCAAAGACACTTGGGGATCGGAACCAAAGCCTCCCTGTCTCAGAGCCTGCACTCTGAGCCTCTATTAGGAAGGTCCTTATCATTCACTTGCAGCGAGTTTGCTTAAAGTGAATGCCAGAAATTCAAAATAAATAGTAATAACCAGTTTGGTTTGGGACATTGTCTTGAAAGGTGAAAATCAGAAGATAGGCATATACATGTATTTTCTCACATATACAGCAAAATTAAGCTTTCACTTCTGACTAGTAACTTAGAAGAAATCAGAAAGGAATCGAATGGTTGTTGGGGGTTTGGTATCATTTTCCCTGTAGAATTGTACGTGACATGATCCTGCCTTTCACCCTCGGTAGCTTCTGGGAACGTCTGCACGGCCGCATCAGCCTTCCCAAAGGCCTCTCTCTGACACTCAGACCATCTTCTGGGAACATGTGGTTTGCCATGTGTGCTGCCTTCCTCCTCCACTGCCAATGGAAGATGATCTGCCCAGCCTTGTTTCTTCGGGGAAGGTGTAATAACTCCCTCATGTTATTTTTATTTATTTCGTGGGCTCAGGCCTCCTAGAAGATGCGTATTTTATTTTGTAGTTAGTTGCCACTGTGTTCAAATGTTCAACCTTCCAGCCAGCGAAGAGCTGCTGTACCAGATCTTCTGTGCTGAGCTGAGTATCCGCAGACACTCCTCTCCCTCACCTTCCCCCACCTTCCCTGCCCTACAGACTTTGGGTTTGGTCATGTGACTGGCCTTGGCCAAGGGCATGTGGGTGGCGGTGACATGATACGGAAGCTCTGCATGAGTTGTGTGTTTGGCTGGGACCTTGGGCCCCTGAGAAGAACGAGTCTAAAGAGGATGAGAGGCACTAGGAGAAGACTTAAACCCAGCCCGCAGCTTGCACCCAACACCAGGCAAACCTCGCTTACAAAACAGCCCCCGGCCCAGGCCAGGCGTTTATTTGTTTGTTTTTGAGATGAAGTGTTGCTCTTTTTGCCCAGGTATGATCTCTGCTCACTGCAACCTCTGCCTCCCAGGTTCAAGTGACTCACCTGCCTCAGCCTCCCCAGTAGCTGTGGTTATAGGCGTGTGCCACTGTGCCCATTCCCAGCTAATTTTGTGTTTTTAGTAGAGACGAGGTTTCATCATGTTGGCCAGTCTGGTCTCGAACTTCTTGACCTCAGGTGATCTGCTCACCTTGGCTTCCCAAAGTGCTGGGATTATAGGTGTGAGCCACCGCCCCCAGCCTATCCCAGGCCAGTTTTGATCACTTGAACCACTGTGGACCTGCAGGTTGTGAACACAGAATCGAGTTTCCTGGCATGGGCTAGAGTTTTAGAGTTGCCTGTTACATGGGCTGTTGCACTGACAGCTCCGTGATGCACTGACTTCCAAAGGCGCAGCCACCCTGGGCAGATCAGACACCACACGCAAGAAGAGAGGGCCGCCTGAGTGTCCCTCCACGGGTGGATATCTTCTTATTTTTTCTGCTCTCACAATGGCACAACTGTGGGGACCCTGATGCTGTTTACTGAGTTTTCCAGGACTTTGCAGAAATAAATCTCAGGCAGGCCTGGGGTCTGCCCCAGCCGGGGCAATGGTTGATGTGAAAATTCAACTTTCAATTGTCTCAGTTCAGCAGGAAACAGGGAGCTAGTTATCAGCTACTGCCATGTGGCATGTACTTTGGCACTTATTTTCAGAACAGCTGGGGGAAAGGGAATGGAAAATGGTCCAAAGAACTCAGGAAAAGGACACAGTCAGGCCTCTCCCAGGCCCTGGAGGGATTCTCACACCCAGCAGAGAGTGGCCTTGGTGCTGGGTGCTAGACCGACTCTGAAATCTCAGCGTTTCTGAGCTGCAAAGGAGGAAGGCACAGTTCCTTACTGAAATAAATTATTCAGATTTGTTGAATTGTCTCCAAAGGAGTTGAATCGGTCATGACCTAACCCCTCCTCCCTTCTCACGCACCAGCTCCCAAGAAGACGTGGCCGTCTCCAATCGCTGGGCGCAGAAGGAGGCAGAAAAGGAAGGGAGGGGTGCTCAGATTCAGGGGGAAGTTGCTCAGAAATGAGCTCCCGTGGGGGTTGCTGAACCATGGCCGCAGGAGAAAGAGGCCTGGGGGACCTGGCTCCCTTCCTGGAGGACCAGTGACCTTCATGGAGGTGGTCATGGAAGGGTCTGGGCCAGGAGCTCAAGGAGCCTTCAGGTAGGGAGATTTCTCTCACATGCATTCAGTTGCAAAATGAAAAACAAGCAAAGTGAAAAACTCCCCGTAACTACAATGAGCTGCAGCAATAATGTGTGCAAAGCCCCAGAACCCACAGCTCATCGCCAGCCCTGGTACTGAAAAGGCAGCGATTGAGCAGCTTTCTTGGCAAAATCACATCCTGCTGTGGGAGCCTTGTTAGACTCTGTTCCTCGAGTCATCCAGAGCAGTGTGACTGTGTTTCTTTCCCATTTCTCTAAATTGGTCACAAAATGCAAAAATGGCTTTGGACTCATGGCATGGCTTACGCAACTCAGTTAAAATTTGCATCTTTTCTCTACATTTTTCTATAGCAAGTCTTTATTGAATGATCAGTGTGGGTTATCTGAGGAAACAGAACCTCTGAGTTTGGGCTGGAAATGAGTGGGAGTCACCGTGGGAGTCCTGAAAGTGGAAGTACCGTGTGGACGTGGAATTCCCACTAACGCGCAGGATACTTCCGTTGTGTTGATGTCTTCACGCGCTGGTTGACACCTCAATTGTGTGAAACTAAAGAAACAGCTTCACTTAGAATTTGGGGGAAAGTTAAAATCCCATCTGGATGATTTTTATTATTGATCAGTTGAATTCTCTAATGTTCTTTGTTGGCTTATGGGAAGATGGATTGATAGAAATCTGAGGTTGGGATGTAATATTGAGGTTTCTTGATCAAAAAGCCTTGAAGAAATTAAAGTTTGATATTAAAGTTTTCTGTGATACAAAGTGAATTAAAGACTCCACTGTTCAGACAGTGAGATATTAAGGAAGTTTATAACAATTGTAACAAATTTGTATAGGAGTCTGTCTGCTCTCCTTCACGACTTTGTGAATTGTCTGAATTTCTTTCTCTGGTGCCAGATGTTCTGTTTATGTTTATTCTTTTATTTTTACTTGCTTTGTAAAAACATAGACAGTACAATTTCAGGGTGAGCCACACACGACTACCACTCAGGTAAGTGCATAAACGGTCTTGTGCACTGACCATCCGGTGGGTGAGGATGATCACCAACCGTCCCGCAAAATGAAGCTACCGTCCTCACCTCAATGGGAAGCATCTCTCTGTCCTTCCTCAGGTGTGCTGCCTGTGCTGTGCACCCCCAGTCCACACGACCCTGTGTGTGTAGATGGACACAGCTGGGTGGTTTGCTGCTGGGTTGCTCTTGCTCGGCACGGTGCTGGGGGCTCCCTTGCTCTGCCGCCTGCAGGTGGCATTGGCTCATTTCATCACGATCTGCTCTCCCACTGAATGCTTGATCTTCATGTTATCTCCACTAGAGTCTACAATTCCCTTCTCCCTTAGTCACCTGGAGCAAAGGCATGCTGGTTGTATGGAGACATGGGAATCTCCTCACTTTGGAATCAACCCCCTAGTCTAGCTGGAAAGGAAAAGAAAGGGAAAAAATGGAGATTTCTGCTAGATTTGGGGAAGCTCTACAATTGGAACATTTTGTGAATGTGATAGGGTGTAAGATGACACAGGAAAGCAAATAGAAACATGAATGATCACAGGGTTTCCTATTTGAGCAAAGCAAACAGAAACGGAGATACATTGGATTGGATCAGATCTCAACTCTTCCACTCATTATCCATTGCTGCCGAGTCTTTAATGAAAAATAAAGAAGAGTTCAAAGTAGGGGTACTGTGTTAAAGTGCTGTTATCAAGCAAAGCTAGGAGATTCTCTGATGATTTGGGAGAACTCCTGAGGACGTGACTCTACCAATGTGCCTCTTCCCCAGGGGTGACGCTAGGGGCAGGTTCATTTTCTTCTTCAGGGCTTTATGTAGTGAGAGTGCATTTATTTGTACACATGCTACAATAGCTCTTGAACCATACAGTACACAGGGAGCCAGTTACATCTGTTGCCTCTAGAGGAAATGATCTGCCATGTGTATCCTTTTGTAGTTTTAAATTTTGAACCAAGTGAAAACATTACTTAACAATTCAAATAAAAACATTGTCAGCCACAAACAGCGTTCTTGTTTCAGGCACTGTTAGACTGGGTTATTTTTATAATCAGAAAAATAATCTCATAGTTTGCTTGGGGGAAAAAGTAGAAGTTATACTAAATGGCTACTAGGGTAACTTACCATTGCAAAGTATGGTGTGGGTTGTTCAGGGGTCTGTGAGGCTCCCAAGGAGAGGGTGTCAGTAGGCAAGGTGGTCCGGGGGACTGAGGAGGAGGCTGGCTGGGTGGAGTGCGCGGAGAGGGCAGGGGAGCCTCCAGGCCTCTGAGTGACGTGGCCATGCTGCCATCAGCAGCTTCCAGGAGTGATGACCAAGTTGTAAATAAAAAATGCTGAGAGAAAGTTTTCATGGCTTCAAATAACTGTAATGTGTGATAATTTCCCTGTTATTTAAGGCTGTGGCTGAAACCTATAAATAGCTTGTAGTGTGAAGTTAGACCTGATTAACTCTGCTGTCCAATAGGGCCCTAATTTTTCCTAACAGGAAGTAACAGCAGCTCGGAGCTTCTCCCAAAGTGACCCAGAAGCCAGCCCAGGAGTGGTCTGGAAGAGGCCCAGGACCATTAGTATCCTGACGTTCATTTAAAAATATTTCATACATGAAAATAGAAATGCATATGAATGTAATAGAGTATATATTTATTACGTATTTACAAACAGTACATGCACATGATATTTTAAGGTGAGCATATCTACGCATCTAACACGTGTACGGAAGTGTGATCCATATATACAATACACGCATGGGTGCGTGTGTGCATCTAGAACACACAGTGCCCTTCTGGGGCTCGCCCCTGGAGTGTCCTGGCCACTTAGCAAAGTCTAATCCTTGTTCTTCTGGCTGAAGTTGCTTAAGAGTGGACTAAATGGGTCACCAGGCTTATCAAAACAGGTTGAAATGTGTCATATTTTTCGGATTCAGGCAACTTTGTAAAAGAGGAGAAGATTCCAGTGAAAACTTTGCTAAGGTCTCCTAAGAGTGCTGGGCTGGGCAGTGCGTCCTGGCCAGGGCAGGACACGTCCGGGTTGCCTTTTCCAAGGCTCTGGCTCGGAGCTGCTGTGGCAGGGAGAGGTGCTGGCTGACCTGGGATTCAGGCTGTCTTCTTCCAGGCAGAGCCTTATGCAGGACTGCAGACTGGCCTGCACAAGGTGCCGGGCTGTGTAGTATACATTATGAACCAGTGAGCTGAAGACCAGCTTGATGCTTTAGAAAACTTCTCAGTGAAAATGTCGCACGGGTGGCCTGAGACGCACAGTGCGCATGGTGGCACCCTCCTCATCCCACCTGGAAGCATGTGGGTTTTGTGAGGAGCGCAGAAGGATCCCGCCCCTCCTGACTGTGCAGAAATAGATTCCTGATGGAAAGACACAGGATATACCTAAGAATCCCCCCAGCCACCAAGCATTGGAAACAAACCAGCACCAGAATGTTTGCCCCCTTATGGGTGGTGGAGTCCACACCTGGCTTAGCTCAAGGGACCTCTTGCATGAGCTTCCTTGTGGTGCTCTATGCAGAGCTGAGGCCAATCTTCTAAGCCCCTTTTCTTCCCATGCAGCTGTTCATGGTGGCAGCTCTGGGTAGCCTTGTGATGGAAACTGTGGTCAGGACACAGGGTATGACGGAAACCCAGGCAGGGGAATGTCTGTCTCTGTGTCCTGCTTCCTGGTGTTACTCTCACCAAAATAGAAAAGAAAAAAACCTCTGTGTAGTTGTAGACTCTGAGAACCCAGGGGCCACTGTGCTCTGACTTTGTGTCAGAAGTAGATTGCATGGCCTTTAAGAGAAAGGGACAAGGGGTCCGAGCCTTCAATCATGACAAGCAAAAGAAAAAAAAAGCTTTAAAAATACAAATGCACATATATATTTAAAAATAGAGAGTAACTTGAAATCCCAACATTCCTTGAACACTGATTTTATGCCAGACACCATCTCATCAACCCTGACGTGTCTACGTGGAAGGCAGCACTGTTATTCCGTCTTACGGTTGAGAACGTCAAGAGCCAGAGCACGAACCTGTCAAGGAGAACAAAGCTGGTAGCATCAGAAGCAGGAGTTGAGCCCTAATAGGTTTAACCCCGAATACTACACTCTTCACAGTCATGGAGTGAAACCACCACCTCCTCACACCCAATTACATCCCGCAAGACATCTACCATCAAAACGTTGGTGGACTCCCTTCCCGCTTCTCCCTGTGTCCAAACACGCACACGCATGCACACACACACACACAAACACACGCACACACACACACACTCTCAGGGTTATATAAGTGGGTTCAGACAATTCATGCTGGCGTACAACTGGCTTTTCTCATCTGATGGCGTATCATGAGATCTAATTATGTCAGTTTTCCTGTATGCTGTTGAGAGTTTAAATGTGGGAAAAGTCTGAGGCATTCAGTTTACTCCCCTGGAGGCAGCCCCTCATTTCTGAGACACCTGTTGCAGGAGACTTGTTCTGGGGGCACCACAGCGTTTAACCTCGTGCAGAGTCACCTGCGCACGTTCCTTTCACCTCCCTGGTCTGCACGACTGCATTTCATTGAGGGAGGATGGCCCAGCATGGGCCTGCCTTGGCTTCAGGAAAGGCAGAACATTATTCGCCACCTGCTAGGAAAGGAAACAGCCCTTTTTGAGAAAGTGTATTCAAAGGACACGTACTCTGCACAGAAGATCGCAACGTGGAAAAGCACCCGCAGGTCTGAGCTGCAGCTTGCTGCTTCCGCGGCGTCACCAAGGTGCTGGCAGAGTTCAGCTTTCCGCCACTGTGGAGGTTAGTGTGGAAGACGCTGCAGCATTGGATTATGTCATGGCCAATGTAGGTAGACTGGAAAGTATACGCTTTTGGGGGGAATGTGTCTTGGGCTCCTCAGAATTTGATATCCAGCAGATTTATTTTTGTAGCACCCTGTTAGCCTCCTAGCACCCGGTTCTTAGGCCAGTTAAAGGTGATGCCTTCTCCAAACCACTGTCCTTCAGCAGTAGTCATGGTAGTGGTGTGGCGTGGTGTGTCTATTTCTGTTCTGTGTGTGGGGTGGTGGCAGTGGTGGTGGTGATGGTGCCGTGTGTGTATGTGTCTTCTCTGTGAGGGGAGGGGAAGTGATATTGATAATGGTGACAGTGGTGGTGGAGGTGGTGGTAGAGAGAGTGTATGTGTGTGTGTGCACGCATGCTGCATGTGTGTGTGTGTGTCCTCTGTGTAGTGTCATGATGGTGTGGTGTGGTTCTGTGTGTATGTTTGTGTCTGTATGTGGGAAAGTGGTGGTGGCAGATGCGGTGGTGATAACGGTGATAATGGTGGTGATGTAGATGGAGGGAATGGTGATAGTAACAATGTATGTGTGTATTCTCTGCATAGGAGGGTATGATATGGTGTGGTGCTGTGTGCAGCTTTGTGTTTTGTACCTAGAGAGATTGTGATGACGGTGGTAGTGGTGGAGATGGAGGTGATAATAATGGTGGTGGTGATAGTAAGGGTGTGTGTGTTCTTGGCACAGGGAGGTGATTGTGTGGCATAGTGCTGTGTGTATGTTTGTCTTTGTATGTAGGGAGGAGGTAGAGGTGGAGGTGGAGGTGGTGGTGATGGTGGTGGTGTGTGTGTGTTCTCTGCATAGGGAGGTGGTGGTGTGGTATGGTGTGAGCATGTTTGTGTTTGTATGTCGGGAGGAAGTGGAGGTGGAGGTGGTGATGGAGGTGGAGGTGGAGGTGATGGTGGTGATGGTGATGGTGTGTGTGTGTTCTCTGCATAGGGAGGTGGTGGTGTGGTGTGGTGTGAGCATGTTTGTGTTTGTATGTCGGGAGGAAGTGGAGGTGGAGGTGGAGGTGGAGGTGATGGTGGTGATGGTAATGGTGTGTGTGTGTTCTCTGCATACGGAGGTGGTGGTGTGGTGTGGTGTGAGCATGTTTGTGTTTGTATGTATGGGGGTGTGGAGGTGCAGGTGATCGTGGTGATGGTAATAATGGTAATAATGGTGTGTGTGTTCTCCGCATAGGGAGGTGATGGCGTGGTGTCATGTGCATGTTTGTGTCTGTATGTCTGTCCCGGGAGGGTTAAGGTTGTGGTGGTGATGAGCCTCACACAAGGCTTAGAGCCTGCATCTTGCAAGTCTGGGGATTTCTGTCCTGCCTCTACAGAGACTCCTGAGATCTGATGTGCCAGTTGGTAGTTTGTTTTCTGACACTGTTTTTGACATTCCTGTGCCTCAGTCTCCTGCAGATGTCCTTTATGCTCTATGGTTCAGAAATTGGCCAAACCCATCTGAGAGGGTTTATATTTTTGCCTGGACTCCTTAATTTAAAAAGCAGTATTGAGTTCCATAAGCTTCCGACTGACTGTGTGCGAGTGGGCATTCATAACACTTGTTCTAAAGGCTCCTGTTCTTGGATTAAGGGCCTGGGGACCTCTGCTCAGTCCCTGGGACCCGACACATTCGGGAGGCGGGGGTTCTGCTTCCTCCCAGCGGATTCGGGCACGGCTGTTTTTGGAGGGAAGGGTGGGGTCTTTGGATGAAGATGGAAGGACGCTTCCTTTGGGGGGATGTGGTTTGCTTCCCATTACCCGTGCTGAGCATGGGTCCCAGACGAGGCCTCGCCTGCCAGTCCATCTGGCCGCTTCCCTCTCCTGCAGCCATGCTGTGGGGCCGCAGACCTGAGCACCGGCCTCTGGGTTGGAACGTGTGGTTTCCAAAGGAGGCGCAGCCCCGGGTCCTCGTGCCATGCACCTGGCTCCCCTGTGTGCTGTGTGGGGTGGGGTGGGCATAGGGTGAGGGGAGCACTCCTGTTTTGGGAGAGGGAGAGAGAGTAGAAGCTCAGAGTACAATCTCCTCTGCTACCTGCCCTGAAACAGCTTTCGGCTGGTTCCTTGGACAGGACTTTCGGAGTGAGACTGAACTGCAGGAAGTACCTTGCTGGAGGAAAGGTCTCCGCTGGAGGTTGGCGTGCGCTCCTCCCAAGGAGGACGCTGGAGCAGGATCTCACATGGGTCCTCTGTGTGGGGCCTGGGGTCTGCCTACCCCAGTTTTCATGAGTGACAAATGTGGAGCCTGAATGGAGGAGAGAGGACCCTGAGGAAGCCTTCGCAGGCCAGCGGCACCACCCCGCGGACCCTCAGTGACAGCTGTCCGCACCTCTTAGGTCACTCAGAAAGGAGGGGGGCAGAACAACCCCACACCCCTTGGGTGGGGGTCCTGACGGTGCCCCAGACCCTTGCCAAGGCCTGCCCAGGGACCGCAGGGCTTCTGAGCCTGGCCTTGAAGAAGAGCAGCCTCCTCGGAGGTGACTAGACCAGGTGGGCACGTGTGAGCATGCGTGTGCATGCATGTGGCGCCCTGGGGGCGGCATTCCCTTGGCAGCCCCACACAGCAGGCAGGAAGGGCCTGACTCCTTGTAGACTCCCAGGGTCTCGTTCAGCTTTGGTGCCACACAAAGGGGATATGCACGTTCTTTAGCTCGGATTTCTGGTACTGTTTGGCCTCATCCGTCGTGTAGTTTTCCTCCTGTGGCTGACTCATCTGCGCGGATAGGCTGGCAGTCGGGGCACACCGCAGGGACACTGCGGAGAAGAACTCACAGAAAGCAACTGCCTGTCATGATTCTCTCTGAAAGTGTCAGCGTGATTAAATGCTAAAGGAAGAAAGGATAGTTGTTGGAATTTCGATGGCACACTTTATATTATCAGAGGAAGGAACACGTCATCTCTGCACCCCTCCCTGCTCCCGAGCTCCATGTGCCACTGGAAGCTCAGCGAGCCGGAGTCTCCTGGGCTCTGAGTTGTTCAATTCTGTCCCCAGGCTGGCGTCCACGTCTGTGCCAACATGACTGGGGCAGTGCAGGGCTCAGCCTAACTTTCATTCCTTGAAAATTAGGAACTAACTAACTCTTGAGGAGATCTGGATTCTTAGGAAAATGTTGACAAACTAAAAGAGACCATAGGGGTCATCTCTCTCGGGCCTCCTTATTTTAAATCCGTGAACGTGGAGGCTCAGAAATGCAAATGACTTACTGAAAGAGCTTGTTGACGATAGTGTTGGGTCATGCTTAGACTCCCACCAGGATTCCGGGTCACAGATTTCAGTATTCCTCTCCATGCTGCTCTGACGGGCGCCACTTCAGGGGTCATTGGGTTAGAAGGTGAGCAAATGCAGAGGGCAAGATAGAAATGAGCGCACCTATCCCTGACCCAGACTTAACCCTACCTGGAAACACCCTCTCCTCCCCTGCCTTCCCTCCCATTTGTATGTCTTCTTTTGAGAAATGTCTACTCAGATGCTTCGTCCATTTATAGGAAGTGTTGTTCTCTTGCTACTGAGTTGTTTGAGCGCTTTATACGCACTCATGCACAGCACAACAACATTTGGACAATCATGGGGCACATAGACAACAGTAGTCCATAAAACTGTAAGACCATATGTTTACTGTTACTTTACTATGTTTACATAAACACCTAATGTGTTACAATTACCTCAGTATTCAGTACAGTAACATGTTGTACAAGCTTGTAGCCTTGGAGCAACAGGCTATATTGGATAGCCTAGGTGTGTGGTGAGCTGTACCTTCTAGGTGTGTGTAAGTACACTCTAATGATATTCATACAGCAATTAAATCTCATAATGGCACGTCTCAGAATATATTCCTGTCATTAAGCGTCACATGACTGTATTTTTGATATTAATCCCTTATCAGATATATAGTTTGCAAATATTTTCTCCCATTCTGTGGGTTGTCTCTTCACTCTGTTGATTGTTTCCTTGATGTGAAGAAGCTTTTAGTTTGATGTAATCCCATTTGTCTATTTTTGCTTTTGTTTTCTGTGCTTCTGAGGCTATATCAAAAAAATTATTGCCCAGACCAATGATGTGATGCTTTTCCCTATTTTTTTTTAACAGCAGTTTTACAGTTTTGGGTCTTACACTGAAGTCTTTAGTGCATTTGGAATTGAGTTTTGTATATGGTGTGAGTTAGGGGTCTAGTGTCATTCTGCATGTGAACATCCAGTCTTTCCACTGCTATTTATTAAAGACCATCCTTCCCCCACTGCATGTTCTTAGCACCCTTGTAAATGAGTTGGCTGCAAATGTGTGGGTTTATTTCTGGGCTACCTGTTCTGTTCCATTGGTCTCTATGTCTGTTTTTATGTCATGCTGTTTTGTTTACTACAGCATTTAGTATATTTTGAAGTCAGGTAGCATGATGCCTCCTGCTTTGTTCTTGTTGCTCAAGATTACTGTGACTGTTAGAGGTCTTCTGTGGCTCCATACACATTTTAGGATATATTTTCTATTTCTGTGAAGAATGGAATTGGTGTTGGTATTTTGACAGATGGCATTGAATCTGTAGATCACTTTGGGTAGCATGGACATTTTATTAGTACAAATTCTTCCAATCCATGAAATCAGAACATCTTTTCATTTATTTGTGACTACTTCCATTTCTTTCATCAGTATTTTATAGTTTTCAATGTAGAGATCTTTCACTCTTGGGTTACATTTATTTCTATTTTATTTTTTGGTAGCTATTGTAAATAGGATTGTTTTCTTAATTTCTTTTTTGGATAGTTCACTGTTAATGTATAGAAACACTACTGATTTTTGTATGTTCATTTTGTATCTTACAACTTTCCTGAATTTATTAGTTCTAACAGTTTTTAAATAGCCTTTAAGGTTTTGTGTATATAAGATCATGTCATCTGCAAACAGGGACAATTTAACTTGCTCCTTTCCAATTTGGATGACTTCGTATTCTTTCTTTTGCCTAATTGCTCTGGGTAGGATTTCCAATACTACGTTGAATAGAAGTGGTAAGGGGCATCCTTGTCTTGTTCTAGATCTTAGAGGACAAGCTTTCAACTTTTCCTTGTTCAATATGATATAAGCTGGGATGTGTCATACATGGCCTTTATTATGTTTAGGTACTTTCCTTCTATATCTATTTTGTTGAGAGTTTTTATCATGAAGGATTTCACATTTTATCAAAGGCTTCTTCTGCATCTATTGAAATGATTATATGGTTTTTATCCCGAAATATGTTAATGTGATATATCACATTTATAGATTTATGTATGCTGAACCATCCTTGCATTCCTGAGACAAATCCCACATTATCATGGTGAATGATCTTTTTAATGTATTGTTAAATTTGGGTTGCTAGCATTTTGTTGAGGAGTTTTGCATCTACTGTCATCAAGGATATTGGCTTGCTGTTTTCTTTGTGTGTGCATGCCTCTGTGTGTGTGTGTGTGCTTTCTTTGTTCAGCTTTGGTATCAGTGTAATGCTGGTCTTGTAAAATGAGTTGAAAAGGGTTCTACTCTCTTCAGTGCTTTGAAAGAGTTTAAGAATAATTACCATTAGTTTTTCTTTAAATGTTTGGTAGAATTCAACAGTAAAGCTATACAGTTCTAGCCTTTTCTTTGGTGAGAGACTTTTCATTACAGTTTTGATCTCATCACTCATTATTAATCTGTTTGAGTTTTCTATTTCTTTATGATTCAGTTTTGATAAGTTATATGTATCAAGGGATTTATTTATTTCTTTTAGGTTATTCAATTTGTTGGCATTAATTGCTCGTAATAGTCCCTTAAGGTTTTTTGTATTTCTGTTTTATCAATTGAAATGTCTCTCTTTTTATCTATGATCTTATTTATTTGCATAGTTTCTTTTTTTCTTAGTTTGACTAAAGGTTAGTAGAATTTGTTTATTTTTTTAAAGGCACAGATCTCATTTTGTTGATCTTTTCTTTTTTTTTAGTTTCTATTTCATTTATTCCTGCTGTGACCTTTATTATTTTCTTCCTTTTACTAACTTTGGGGTTAGTTTGTTCTTGTTTTTCTGATTCCTTGAAGTATAATGTTTATTTAATGTCTTTATCTTTTTCATGTAGGTGTTTATTGCTATAAACTTCTTTTTAGAACTCTTTTTTATATATCTCATAGGTTTTGGTATGTCATATTTTCACTTTTGTTTGTCTCAACAAAATTTTAAATTTCCCTTTTAATTTCTTCATGGCTCCATTTATTGTTCAAAAGCATATTTAACTTGCATATATTTGTGAATTTTCCAAAGTTTTTATGTAATTGATTTCTAGTTTTATACCATTGTGGTCAGAAAAGTTACTTTTAATCTTCTTAAATTTGTTAAGATGTTTTGTAGCCTAGCACATAATTATTCTGGAGATTATTCCATGTGCAGTTGAGGAAAATGAGTATTCTGCAGCTGCTGGATGGAATGTTCTAAATATGTCTGTTATGCCAATTTGGTCTAGAGTGTAGTTTAAGTTTAATGCTTCCTTATTTGCTTTTCTGTATAGCTGATCTGTCCAATGTGAAAGTGGCATATTGATGTTACTTACTATTGTTGTATTACAGTCTACATCTCCCTTCAGATCTGTTAATATTTGCTTCAAAAATTTATATACTCCAATTCCAGTATCTAAGTATATAAAGCAAATATTATATGAAATATTAATAATTATTATATCCCCTTCCTGAATTGTTTCTTTTGTTGTTATTAATGACCTTCTTTGTCCTTTTTTTTTTTTTACAGTTTTTTAAAGTCTATTTTATCTGATACAAGTATAACTATTCCTAGTTTGATTTCTGTTTGCATGGATTGTCTTTACTTATCCCTTCACTTTCAGTCTATGTGTGTCCTTATTGGTGAAGGGAATCTCTTGTAGGAAGCATATAGTTGGGTCTTGTTCATTTATTCATTTGGTCAGTCTATGTTTTTTGTTTGGAGAATATGATGAACTTACATTCAAGGTAATTATCGATAAGTAAGAAACTACCTATTACTGTTTTATTAATGATTAGTTTGCTGCAAAAGTAATCATGGTTCCTTTTGAAACAACCTATACTTTCTATTAATAGTTGTTTTGTTGATCTTTTGTTCCATTCTTCCCATCTTACTATCTTCTTTTGTGGTTAAGTAATTTTCATTAAAGGCATGTTTGATTCCTTGTTTTACATATTTTTTCTGTATCTACTATAGGTTTTTGTTTCTTGGTTAACAGAAGGCTTACTCTTATATTTATAACAGGTTACTTTAATCCGATAACAACTTATCTTTGATCATACCCCAACACCCCCAAAAAACTATGCTTTTACTCTATTCTTTTCACCAAAATTTTAAATTTTTTGATGTCACAATGTACATTTTCTTAAATTGCATCTCTTAACAAATTTTTGCAGCTACAGTTATTTTTAATAACTTTGTCTTTTAACCTTCATAGTAAAGATATAAGTAACTTGCACACCACCAGTATAGTGATAGGGTATTCTAAATTTGACTGTGTACTTTTACCAACAAATTTATACTTGAAGAACTCCCTTTGGCATTTCTTGTAAGACAACCCTGGTGGTGATGAACTCTCTCAACTTTTGTCTGAGAAAATATCTTTCCTTTATTAATGAAGTATAGCTTTGCTGGGTACAATATTCTTGGCTGGCTTTTTGTTGTTGTTGTTTCTTAAACAGTTGTAATATATCATCACACTGTCTCCTGTAAAGTTTCTACTGAAAGGTCTGCTGCTTGCTATTTGGGAACTCCCTTATATGTTATTTGCTTTTTTCTTTTGCTGCTTCCAGGATCTTCTTTATGTCTTTGATTTTTTTGACAATGTGATTATGTGTCTGGGGTAGTCTTATTTGGATTGGATCTTATTTGGATTGGTGACCTTTGACCTTTCTGTACCTGAATACTTCTACGTATTTTCAGGTTTGAAAAGTTTCTGCTACTCTTTCTTTTTTTTCTAACTCTTTCTTTAAATACACTTTCTACTTCTTTATCTTTCTCTTCTTCTTTAATTCCTATGACTCAACTACTTGCTCTTTTTTTGCTGTTTCATAGATCCCATTAGTTTTGTTCATTTTTTCCCTCTGTATGTTTTCAAATAACTTATCTTGGAGTTCACATATTCTTCTGCTTGATCAGTTTTACTGTTGACATTCTTTATTAATTTTATCATTTTATTCATTGTATTTTGATTTTTCAGCCCCAGGATTTCTGTTTTATTTACTTTTTAAAATTACTTCACAATCTGTCTGTTAAATTTCTCATCTGTCTAGTTACTGTTTTCCCCAATTCATTGAATTGTTTCTCTGTATTTTCTTGAATTTCACTAAGCTTCTTTAAAAGTTATTTTAAATTCTTTTTCAGGAAGTTCATTTATCTCCATTTCTTTAAGGTTGGTCAATAACACTTTATGTTGTTGCATTGGTGATGTCATGCTTCCCTGATTGTTCTTAATCCTTGTGGGCCATGCATGGATGTCCGCACATTTGTGGATATAAGTATTTATTCCAGTCTTCTCAGACTTGCTTTGCCTGGGAAAGCCCTTCAGCAGTCACCCTGGGCCAGGCACAGTGGCTCGTGCGTATAATTCCAACACCCTGGAAAGCTGAGGTGGGAGGATGGCTTGAGTTCGGGAGTTTGAGACCAATCTGGGCAACATAGTGAGACCCTATCTCTACAAAAAATAACCAAAATTAGCTGGGTGTCTTGGTATGTGCCTGTATTCTTAGCTACTTGAGAGGCTGAGATGGGAGGATTGCTTGGGCCTTGGAGGTGGAGGCTGCAGTGAACCATGATCATAACCCTGCATGCCAGCCTGGGTGACAGAAGCAAGACCCTATGTTATAAAAAAAAGAAATCAGCCTGTCTAGAGATTCTGAGCAGATTTTCTGGCGTAGTTCTGAAGCCTGGGGCTGCTACCGATGTGCATGACACTGGGGCATGCCAGAAGTCTGGAGTTGCTGCAGCTGGTGCATCGTTTGGGTGTGCCAGAAGCTCAGGGCTCACTCTGGCTGGAGTGGTGCTGGGGTGAGCCAGAAGCCTGGGACCTGTCGGCACTGTGCTGGGGCCTACCTGAAGCTGAGAGCCACTGGGTCCTGCCTACCGATGAGGGCTGTCCGGAGGCCAGGGCTGCTGACATTGATCAAGGAGTTGTGTGGGCCAGAGGTCAAGTTTGCCACACAAGCCAGAAAAGCCTGAGGCAATGTGGTCCAGCCTGGCACTGCAGCAGGTCTGGAGGCTCAGTCTTTGGGTTCCAACCTGGACTCTGGGGCCATGGAGACTTACCCAGTACTGGGTTTTACTGTGGTGGGCCCAGTGTTTGGATATCTTTGCTCACTTCCCGGTTTTCCCTTGAGCAGACAATTTCTCCAAGCTGTGCTGCCTGGGCTGGGGGAGGGGTGAAGTGTATAATAGAAAAGAGACCTTCACATCTTTTCTTATTATTGTGCTACAACCGGTAGTGTGGTCTTACATCTGGTTTACTTAGCTCTTGTGACAGCATTTTCATCTGCATGCTCAAATTGGTGTTTTTGCGAAGGAATGATCACTAGACACACCCATTCTGTGGTCTTGCTCCACCCCTCTAGGCTGTCAGTGTGCCTCTGAATGGAGAATAAATTATATGCTGTCAAAACATCAGTGTCAGAAGTAGATAAAAACATAATCTATGATAATGCAAATAAAATGTTAAATCTACAAATAACCTTTAAATCTTATTTCATCTAAAACCAACCTTGAATCCTTTCAAACTGTCAGCACATACACTGTATTCCTTTTAAATCCCATAAAGTGCTTTTTAAGTTCTTTCTTATACAATAAAAATTTCTAAACAATAAAACTAATTTCTTAGGTCCCATTCAGATGTTTAGCATTGTGTCTATGTGCATTTACTTGCTTTAGGAAAAGCGTCCAGTGTCATCAGTTTTTGCATCCGGATGCCCCTTCTGTCCACTTTCCTCCTCATCCTCTTTGTGGTCCTGTCCAGCCCCTGTCTTCTGGTGAGTGTCCATGTTCATGTCCATCAGTAAGAACCTTGGAGCAGGCTACTCTGTATACAGCAGTTCTCAGAGGTGCTACGGTACTAATAAGGAATGAGTCTTGTAGATCATACCCCAAACAGGAGCTGTGAAAGAGGGGACTGAAGATGGGAGTGTATGTTTTTCCCTTCCTAGTGAAGAGTCTTCTGCAGCCCTGGGCAGGCACCCACTCGGAGGTGATTGCTGCAGACTTAAAGCCAACAGGGAGGGTGTCTGGGTGTGTCTGGGTGTGTGCGCTTCTAGAAATGTGTCCCTTTTAGGAAATGGGTGTTTGCTTAGCTTTTTCTAATTCAGTATGTCAGTTTCTTTACAGCTGCTGTGAATAGAAGGATATATTCAGTCATTCCTTTAGGGAATGGCCTTTGTATAATCATGTCATGAGACAACTACTACTTAACTTTTCTTTAATTTCCTCCCTTGCTGCTGCACTCCTATTGCTCTAAGAACTATAGTCACTCAAAATGCTTCTAGTTCATGGGTTCTTCTCCTTGCCTGTTTTAACATTAACCTGGAAAAATATGTCTCTAATATTCTATTTTCATTTATTGATGGCTTTGTATTCCTTTTAACATTCCATGTCTTTGTGAATTAATTTCTCCCACATTGACTATTTTAAGAAAAAAATTCCAAAGTGTAGTTTTTGACATTGATTTTGTTGGAAGTGACAATGTATGTTTTATGCTCCATTAAATGGGCTAAGTTCTCCGTGTGCTTACAAGAAAATTCTTGAAGCTAATGTAAATATTTCATCTTCCACCAAGAGATGAGCTCCTTTATTTTCAACGAAAGCATTTTCTTTAAGCATAGGAATGTTTTTCTGGTATCACCAAAGAGTGACGTACAAGTAAAAATGGTGTGGATGAGCGAGCATTAATATTATTGCTTCTTATTCTGTGCTTGTCATTGGAGCCAAGCCAGGCAGGCAGCACGCTCCATCTTTCCTGTTAATTCTACTGACTCATGAGCTGCGGGACAGAGGCCCCTCCTGTGAATGGGGATCTGAGGTGCAGAGTGGAACGAAGACGGGAATTGAACCTGGGTGGTTCCACTGCGCAAAATACACAGGCACCCGCTCCTCTCTGTCTCTCCAGATTGCAGCTCATGCCCAGCCTCTTCGCCTGCCCCATCCAGCTCTGCTCTCGCCCCACCTTTTCGCTCCACACCTGGCTTTCTCCTTCCCACTTTCTCTTTTCTCTCCATCATTCCCCAGGGCCCAGTAGCAACAAGTCAGCGTAGAGCCACATGTGCTCACATCACAGGTGCCAGTGACTTCACACGGGCTTTCCAACCTGGGCCTTTTTAAGCACAGCAAGCAAAAGCATGACAGCACATTCCGACCTTCGGACACCAGGGCTGGCCAGCAGCAGAGAGCTCCACCACAAACAAACACACTTCACAGCAGAAAGGAGGGTCCTTTGAGTGGGGGCTGGAGAGATGTGGGGAGGAAGCAGGAGTGTCCTCTGTCCCCTGCCCTGTGCCCTGACTCTGCAAATAGGTGAGTGCGGGGTGAGTTCCCTGCCTGGGGGAACTCAGGCCTAGAAGGTGTGTGAGAACATGCACCAGACGAGCACACTAGTGAGTTCAAGTCAATACAGGACCACAGAGAAAACAGAGGCTCAGAGCACGTTACCAAAGCTACCAGGTCTGTTTTTAAGAATGCTTTAAACTTTAAGTTGGCAACATTGTGGGCTGGCAAAAGATAAGCTGACGTTGTGTTCTAAGCCTCGTGCCTGTGGCTGTGACGTTATCTGGAAGGAGGCTCTTTGCAGGTGTCATCGAGTCAGGTGAGACCGCAGGGTGGGCCCAGCACTGGAAGTCGGGCCTGGTGGGAGGCAGCTGGTTCACGAAGGGTTCAACACCACCCCCCTGGTACTGTCCTTGAGAGGGAGTGGGTTCTCACGAGGTCTGGTCATGTGTGTTGCATGTGGCACTCCCCTCAGCCTTTTTCTTCCTCCTGCTCCCGCCATGCGACCTGCCTGCTCCCTGCTCACCTTCTTCCAGGGGGAAGCTTCCTGAGGCCTCCCCAGAAGCAGCAGCTGCTGTGGTTCCTGTACAGCCCACGGACCCTGAGCCAATTCGCCTCTTTTCTTGATAAATTACCCTGTCTCAGGTGTTCTTTCACAGCACGGCGGGAACAGACGAATACAGCGGCCACGAAGGCGACCTCAGCGTTGGGCTGCTCTCATCACCAGCTTCTAAAACAGAAAACAGAGAGTGTGGCACGGCACCATGGGCACTGAGCAGCGCTGGAGTCCTTCCCATGTGGGCTGTGTGGTGGCCACAGGGCTGAGGGTTCAGCCTGCTCCCTTTCCCTCCCTGATGCCAATGGCCCAGTACCTGCTGTGAGCCAGCTGAGGATTCCCGGGAGCCTCCTCAGCCCTCCTTTATACGGTCCACTCACCAGGAGGGTCCCATCAGACCCTACCAGGAGGGTGTCGTCAGAACTCCACCGGGAGGGTCCGATCAGACCCTCACTAGGACAGTGCCATCAGACCTCCACCAGGAGGGTGCAATCAGAACCCCACTAGGACAGTGCAGTCAGACCCCCACCAGGAGGGTGCCATCAGAACCCCACTAGGACACTGCCGTCAGATTCCCACCAGGAGGGTGCCATCAGACCCCCACTAGGAGAGTGCAGTCAGACCCCCACTAGGACAGTGCAGTCAGATTCCCACCAGAAGGGTGCCATCAGACCCCCACTAGGACAGTGCAGTCAGATTCCCACCAGGAGGGTGCCATCAGAACCCCACTAGGACAGTGCAGTCACCAGGAGGGTGCCATCAGAACCCCACTAGGACAGTGCAGTCACCAGGAGGGTGCCATCAGAACCCCACTAGGACAGTGCAGTCACTAGGAGGGTGCCATCAGAACCCCACTAGGACAGTGCCATCAGACCCCCACCAGGAGGGTGCCATCAGAACCCCACTAGGACAGTGCCATCAGACCCCCACCAGGAGGGTGCCATCAGAACCCCACTAGGACAGTGCAGTCAGACCCCCACCAGTAGGGTGCCATCAGACCCCCACTAGGACAGTGCAGTCAGATTCCCACCAGTAGGGTGCCATCAGACCCCCACTAGGACAGTGCAGTCAGACTCCCACCAGGAGGGTACCATGAGACCCCCATCAGGAGGATGCTGTCAGACTCTGGGCTTCTTAACGTTTCCTCGTGCCAGCCACCAGTGCTTTCGGTGTTAATTTCACCATCTCCTTGAGCTTTGGACAGAGCAGGGTGTGGTTTTCAACCCCGTTTCTGCCTTTACAATCACCCCCGCACCCCCGCCCTGTTTTAGCTTCAAACCTCTAGGCCCCGCTGAGGAGGCGCTCTGTGGTGAGATCCTTGCCGGGCATCGGCCCCTGCGGGAAGAGGCTTCCAGGCAGGGCTCTCCCACCGCCGCGGCCCTGGCCGCCCTGAGTAGCCTCTCTGGTGGGTCTCACCCATTCACGCTGCGTGCAGACGCTCACGCCAGCTTTGCTTCTCACTCTGCAGAATGCAGTCTGGGATAAGGGCTCACACAGACTCTGCTGAGGCAGGTGCTCCCCGCATCGCCAGGTGGATGCAGACGTCAGCCCCGCCCCATGTGCAGAACACCTAGCTGTGTGCTCCACGCAGAGCTGTCTGGAAGGAGTGAGGGCTCGGGAGCAGAGGAACCCGATGTCCCTGTCCAAGATCCACGGGTGGCAGTGCCCATGGCTGGAGGCAAATGGCCCCACAGCGCCACTCCGAAGACCGAAGTTCTCTTGGCCTTCACCCACCCAGCTCCGTAAGCAATCACCAACTGCACCGAAGGGTAGCCTTGCTGCTTGTTTTCCACCTAAAGTGCACTGGGAAGTATTCTGAATGCTGGAATTTGAAAAAAAAAAATTGTTTTAAAATAGCACTCTCACCGTGGGGGAGTTTCTTCAGGACTGACAGTGTTTAGTCACTCCCTTCTACGCCTCTGGTGGCTTCACCGAGGGCTTGCTGCTCGCTAACGCTGGGCTTAGCACTTCTCTGGCATGATGTGAAGTCAAAGGCCCACGGCTGTGTGGCCGGGCACTTGGAGGACGGAGGCTTGGGCTCAGACATAGGACGGTGGACACGGCCAGGGGACATGCTACATCCCGGCACACACACTGTGCCACGTCTGCACACAGCTCACAGCTGACCCTGCTGGAGACACTGCTCGCTTCCCAGGAACATCTCCCACCGTTGAGAGCTGGAATGGGGCAAAGCCACCCTCCTACCCTGAGGGCATGTGAGGGAGGGATTCCAATCCTGGTGGCTTTGTCGCTTAGCTGGCATAGTGAAGAAGTGTCCGAGTGCCAGAGGGAGAGAGGAGGAGTGAGTTGGGCCCTGTGCACGCCATGCCTGGGAAGACGCGGCACAGGAGTCTGGGGGAGGGCGTCCTCAGCCACATGCCCTGGCGCCCTCCTGGTGCCTGCAAAGGCTCTCTTTAATGAGCTGTTTGTGCTCCCGCCCTGGTTCCTCGCCGTGGGCAGGAGGCTTCAGACCGCAGAGAGCTCTAACTACAGACGTCTGTGGCTGTTTGTCCTGCTGCTGTGCAGGTCAGGCCCAGTGGTCACTATGATCCCAAATTCCTGCGGTGCGCATACCAAAGCTGTCTGAGAAAACACGTCCAACCCGCTTTGAAACCTTCGGAGTTGGATAGAGGCATCATCCTTCAGGAATTCGGGAATCTGACGTCTCTCATCGCTGCATGTTTTCTTGGCACAGATAGAGTTTCTGCACAGGCAGGGCCGGGCTCTGGGCTGTGAGGGATGTCTGTGCAACAGCTCGGCATTCTGGGACTTGGGGGTGAGGAAGGCAGAGGAAGAGTCAGTGCTAAGGCTGGGGAGATAGGGGACAAGTTCAAGGACGGTCTCCAGACCCTCCCCGGGGAGCAGGCTTGGCAGCCAGGCGGGAATTGAGAGTACTTCTGAAGTGAGAGGGATCCCTAGCGCTGGCACGCATTCGGCCTCCCCACACCCCGAGAGCTGGCACCCATGCATCCCTCCCACACTCCTCGTGCTGGCACCCACATGGCCCTCTGATGCCCCCTAGCCCTGGCACCCATGTGGCCCTCCCACACCTCTAGCATTGGCCCCCACGTGGCCCTTGACACTCTAACACTGGCACCCACACAGCCGGCGACACCCGTAGCACCAGCACCCATGCGGCCCTCCCACACCCTTAATGCTGGCGCCCACATGACCCTCCGACACCCCTAGCACTGGCGCCATGCAGCCCTCCTACACTATGCGCTGAAATCCTGCCCTTATCAGGGGGTGACCTGGGAGCCGCAGTGCCAGACCCTGGACTCCCCACTCCTGCTTCCCCCGAGCCCTGGACCGTTCTTGTGGCACCCTCCCTGCGCCCAAGACCCCTCTGTGCCGTTTCTGCAACAAACGAGCCTCCCTTGGCTCAGCCCCAGCCCCTGGGAGGCCAGAGGATGCCCAAGGTCGGCTGAAGGAGTTTCTGGGGCTTCTCCTGCATGGCGGGCGTTTCTCTGACTCTGCCGACACCGTTCCATTCCAGTCTTTTTGCCTCAGCGTCCCCGAGAGAAGGTCGAGGAGTGTGCGTTTGACCTGAGTTTTCGAGGATGGAGCAGTTATCGCAAAACCCCTGGAGAGAGTGCGGACAAAGCCCTCTCCCCACCTTGCCGCGCTCTCTCCTGAGCCTGGAGGACCGGCTTTCCCCGAGCCTGGTCTCAGGGTATCCCAGTCGCGTGAGCAGAAGCGCCACACACGCTCGCTCCTCAGCGTTCCGGAGGCTGGAGGCCAGCGTGCAGGGACGGCAGATTCGGTGTCTGGGGAGAACAGCTCCTGCCTCCCAGGCAGCGTCTCCGTGTCATCACGAGGTGGGAGCGGGAGGGAGCTCTCAGGGCCTGTTATTGAAGGGCACGAATACCCTTCCCAAGGGCTCCACCCTCATGACTTCGCCACCTCCCAACGTGGCTGTCACCTCCCAAGCCGTCACTGTGGGAGTGAAGGTTTCTACATGTGAACGTTGGGGACCAGGACACCCAGGATGGTGACCGGATCAGAGCCCGCCCACGCCGTGACCTCGGACTCTGGCCTCCAGAAGCCAGGGTCTGCTGTTCGTGGGCTTCTTAGCAGCTCTAGAAACTACTTGTGGTAGAGTGTGAATACATCATATTGGAATAATCCACATTAATGTTTACTGTGAATTCTTTAGAAACCGTCTCGCTACGCACACTCACTTTGGCCCCTCCACGGCTACCCGGCCTCGGCTTTTTCTCCGTGGCGGTGCGGGAGCAGCCTCCGCGCGTTTAGGAAGGGCTGTGCGGGAACAGTGCCGGGGCTGAGAATGGCAGAGAAGCGGCCTGGCTGTCAAGGATGGCGGGGACGGCTCTCCAGGGAGTCTCTGGCTCACCCCGGCGGAATCTTGCAGATTCCAGCTTCCACAGGGCAGCCCTGGCAACCGCGGCGTCTAGAGCTGGAGTTTGCTGTGCTATAAAACAACGGGGGGGCTTTCAGATGAGGACCCGGAGGTCCCAGGAACATCCGCAGCGTAGGCTGGGCCAGGGAGTGCACAGTGAGACTTCTGAGAAGTCTCCCGGGTCATTCTGAGGGGCACCCAAAGGGCAGAACCACAAGTGTGGGTGCTCTGAGCCTAGCATGGCCGAGGGACCCCGTATGGACAGGCTGCCCGTAGCAGGCTCCACACGCATCTGACCACAGCCCCGTTCACGGACTTTACCAAGCACGAGGGGTGGACGATCTCTAAACATCAATAATAAAAACCGAATCAAACAGCCCTGCTAGAAGAAAGGCTTGACTAGCTTCTCTCTACAGAAGATAGTTCCAAGTGCCAGTCATCATGAAAAACCTAATTAGAAACGTGACTTTTCCTTTGCATCACCTCTATTGTGTTTGCCAGCTTTTGAACAGTCATAATTTGTTGAGATTTCTTTTCTATTCCAAATAATTTTCCCATTTCGACCTCATTTTGTGTTTATAATTTCATGTTCTTTTTTTTAAACCGTGGCCTCTAATTGTGTAAATTTCAAAGCCTTTACTGCCTCGCTCAGCCTCTCATGAAAACCCACAGCATGGGAAGAACAGCATGTTCCAGAGGCTTCCACGGGCCCTTCCCCAGGTCTTTCTGCGTCCCAGTGAGTCTGGGGAGAGGACCCGGCGTCCCAGGAGCCATTGGAGAACACAGGGAGGCCGGGGGAATGGGTGACATGGGAGGGTCCTAGCCACGGCCTGACCCCATGAAGACTTTTGAGAGCAGAAAGGAAAAAAGAGACTTTGGCAATTGCTACGAGCATGGAATTTTGGGGAGTGTCTGTGACGTCAAGTAAGAATTTTAAGGAGTGCTGCTGAGAATTTTGCTTGTATTTCCGCCGGGGTTTATGTGTGTGTCTTGGCAGAAAAGGAGGGAGCAGGGAGGCAGAGAAAGACATCAACAGAGCATTCTATTGTTTTTAATACTTCTTTTTGGCAGTCTGTTATTCGAATCTAACTATAAACAATGGTGGAGCCACGTGGGGCTGGGGTTCTTTTCCGGTTGCAGGTGACCACGTCAGGACTGGGGTTCTTTTCAGGTTGCAGGTGACCACATCAGGACTGGGGTTCTTTTCAGGTTTCAGGTGACCACGTCAGGACGCTGTCTCCTTTTGTTTTCCTGGCTCCTCGGTGCCCTTAGCCTTGGGGACCGCAGCGTGTGCAGCAGCGCCTTCTCCTGTGGCTGCGCCCCAGCCTCTCCTGCCCCGTCAGCCAGGGCGAGCACCCGGGGTGCTCCGTTAGCTCAGCCGCTGGTCCTGCAGGTGCCCCCAGGGCCGTGCCACCCGAGGCAGAGATGGACGTCTCAGGCCACGGCAGGCCGCCCGGCCCCACCCACTGCTGCTCCATCACCTCCCTCAGGACATTTCAGCCAGATCCAAGCACAAGGAGTACCCAGCGCCCTTCACATGCCCCAGGCTCTGCCTCTTTACGCCTTCTGTTGACTCTGTCTTAAAAGTTCTCCCTGGTCCCTGACCCATGCGTGCTGCTTGCCCCTGAGGTCCAGCTTCACCCCGCCAAGAACACGCCTCCTGAGTGTCCCCCATGCTGCAGAAGGACTGTCTGCTTCCCTGCTGCTCTGCCTGTGCCTGGCTCTGCCTGTGCCTGGCTCTGTAGCTTTGTCTCTGTCTGTGGCCTTGTCTCTGTCTGCGGCTCTGTCTCTGTGGCCTTGTCTCTGTCTGTGGTCTTGTCTCTGTGTGTGGCCCCATCTCTGTCTGTGGCCCTATCTCTGTCGCCTTGTCTCTGTCTGTGTTAGCCATGTGTTCTGCAGCGTAGGACAGGACCATTTTCAGGTATAAGATCCTTTGGTCGAAGGCACGCCCCCTCTCCGTGGAACCCTCCCACACGCCTTCCTCCGTGGCGTCAGGGCTGTAGAGACCCCTCCAGCTGTGTGTGGATGCCCCACTGATGCGGCCATGCCTCGCTTGTCCACATGCCCAGCCTGGCTCGTGAGGCCTTGGGAGCATGCGGGGAGTGACCCTCTATCTTCGGGTCTCCTGGAGGCCAGGGCCTGAACAAGCTGCTGTGTGTGGGGACCCTTCTTCCTCTCTTCCTCATACTTGCGCTTGGCGGAGTTTAAAGCTCACCCGTGTGGGAAGGGCGGTGGCTCCTGTGTCACGGAGGCAGCTCAGAGTGTCGTCCCCGGGGGCTCAGCGGGCAGCTTCCCTGCAGGGCACCCGCTCTCCCGGGCTTTGCCGCCCTAGCTGCCCCGGGGGGAATTCCAAAGAATGGGGCCCATTTCAGATTCTGTTAGAGGTCCTTGTTAAGAAAGTCTTGGAAGGAATCTTGCAATTGAGGGTTGATAAAAACACGCTTTTCTGGATGAAATATGAACGTCGTGGTGAGTCCCAGGGCTCAGGGAACCGGAAGTCCTCACACTCTTGGTCAGTCTTTCTGTGCGAGGTGATGAACGGAACGGAGCGGGAAGGTGGGAGCCGAGCCTGCGCCAGGTTTCAGAAGGCAGAGGAGGTGCCCGCAGAGGTGCCCGCATTGGTGCCAGGAGGCCCCGGCGCATGGGCTGCCGAGGAAGGCAGGGACTGCTCCTCAGGGGCTGTGCCAGCTGGGGTTCTGCTCCGTGTAGGGATAGGAAGCAGTGCTGGAAGGACGTGTCAGGGGCGCAGGGTTGGTGTTTCGGGTGAGATCGGCCTGCTCTGGAGCAGCGGGAGGACGTCCCAGGATCCGAGTGACAGCAAGTATGTCTTAGTGGACTTGAGCTCTGCCTTGTTTTTGTTTGATGTGATTCCCGCTGCGTTTGGGTGAGTTCCTGGGGTGGGGCTGACGCAGCTTCATCCTGAGTGAGGACGCGGATTCAAGGAGCTGCTGGGGTGCCCTCACAGGCTCAAAGTTCCCGACCTTCCAAAACCCATCATCCAGTGTGTGTGTGAGTGTGTGTGTGTGTGTGTGTGTGTGTGTGTGTGTGTGTGTGTACTGGGGGTGGTACAGAGAGAAAAGTGTTTGAGTAGCAAAAATGCTCACAAATTATACATAATTCTTCCATTTGGTGCCTTTTATAAAACCGGAACAGTGATTTATTGTGATATTTATTAATAGGCTCTCCCTCCATCATTTATTTTATTTTTAAACCCTGCAGACCCCACCCCCAATTCCAGAGAGTGTCAGGGTGGCCGCTGACTTCCTCGGGTTGGGAGTGGAAGGAAGCTATTTTTCCATTTTTACTGAAACCAGGTATCCTGACAGGCAAGAGCAGAAACGAACTGCTTTGGAAGGTGGGAGTAAGGGAGAAGGTTGCCCAGCCCAGGAAGGGACCCCGGCTGGGGGCCGTGAGCCCCTCAGTGGTGGGGCGGTGAGGTGGGAGAGCTGGCAACATCATCTGCCCGGCGTGCCTGTGTACAGCAAGGCTGGGCTGGGCACATGGCCCCAAGCCTCAGGGATCTCCCCATTGCCTGCGGGGACCCCAGGCCTCAAGGAACCCCCCATTGCCTGCAGGGACCCCTGGGGCCTCAGGGGCACACGGGCAGCAGGACCCTGACTCAGAGGCTCATCTGGGTAACCAGGTACGTCTGTGCGAAAGGCCTTTCCTGGATGCTTACCTCCGTTTTAGACCCTTGGTGGGGGACCCTATCCCTGCTCTGGGGTGTCAGGGAAGCCAGTTTTCATTAAGACAGAATTTCCCATGAGCCTTTATGGAATGTTGGTAGGGGTTGGATTTAGCTTGATTTAAATAAAAAAGCAGTGGTGACATTGCACCCCAGGATCAGCAATGCAAATTCCTGCCAATGCATTAACCTGACATATGCGATTTTCTCAAAACAAAACAAAACAAAGAGTTGTCTGATGTCTGAGAAGGGACACAAATTGAATTAAAATGAAGCCTTTAAGTCGCAGCACATAGCGTTCCCTGAAGGCTGGATGTGGGGAAGGCAGGGCTCGGCTCAGGGAAGGCCCCAGGGCAGCCAGGAATGTCTCAGCCTTGAGCACTCACGGCCTGGAGGACCCAGCTCCGGTGTGGGGGCCACACAGGGGCAGCCTCGCTGAGTCAGAGCTAGGCCTGCTGGCCAGGGATCCCGCCACCCATCACCGGCAATGTGACCTCGGGTAAACTGCCTGTCACTTCCTGTGCCTCCGTTCCCTCATCTTCAAGGTGGGCACTGATATTACCTGTTTGACACTGGTGGGAGGGTTCCTAGATGGATTTATGGACATGAATGTTGCCTGAAAATATAGCAATCACCTTTGTCTTTTGTTCTTTTTCTTTTTCTTTGCTATTGTATTAGGGACATTTGTACAGAAAAAAGTTACTGAGAAAACATTCTGGAAGAAAGCTATTCTGATTTCCATGCATTTGGAAATGACACCTCTGGAAGGCTTGAGTCTGTGTGTCATTGTCCCCAGAGGCAGCCTCCTGTCCGTGCACAGCCAGGAGAGTCCTCAGGCCCAGGGGTGCCCTGCGGAGCGAGCAAGGACCCTCCCCCCCATACCAAAGGGCCTTCCTGGCTCTGGCCGGGCACATGGGCCACAAACATCTCTTCAGACGTGATTTACGTTAGTGATTCCTGAGGCCTGCCTTGATAGTGGTGACACACCTTCACCCCCATGAGCCCAGCGCTGACACCCCTATGATGTCACACCTTCACCCCCATGAGCCCAGCACTGATCCCCTGTGTGGTGACACACCTTCATCCCCATGAGCCCAGTGCTGACCCCCTATGTGGTGTCACACCTTCACCCCCATGAGCCCAGTGCTGACCCCCTGTGGTGTCACACCTTCACCTCCATGAGACCAGCGCTGACCCCGTATGGTGACACACCTTCATCCCCATGAGCCCAGTGCTGACCCCCTATGGTGTCACACCTTCACCCCCATGAGCCCAGCGCTGACCCCCTGTGTGGTATCATGCCCTCACCCCCACAAGCCCAGCTCTGACCCCCTGTGTGGTGTCACGCCCTCACCCTCACAAGCCCAGCTCTGACCCCCTGTGTGGTGTCACGCCCTCACCCCCACGAGCCCAGCTCTGACTCCCTGTGGGGTCTCCAATTCCCAGTCCTGCTGTCAGCTGGACCTGATTGACTCTGACACGTTCACGCTGGTCCCATCCAGTGGACACCTGGCCGTGACTCTCCCGACCCATTTCCAGCATCACTTCCCTGCTCATTGTCAGAGGACCCGGCACTCGCTACACTTGAGGCGGTGTTGGGCACAGTCAGAGTCGGGCCTCAGCTCCAGAAGGCTGGCGTTTCGGTTGGGAAGGCAGGTGCCAGGCTGTCCATCCCCCGGGAACCACGGTGATGGCGAGGCACAGGCCTGAGCGCCCTCTGACGGGGTCTGCTGGCTGGGAAGGCTTGTCTGAGCTCACGATGCTGACGGAAGACCTGTTGGATGAGTACACGTTGACTGGGCGAGCAGGTGGCGACACGGAGCTGGAAGCTGCCTGGTGGGTGCTCCAGGCAGAAAGGCCAGGATGTGCTGAGCGCCCAGGGCAGGAAGGAGCGGGCGCCCCATGGAACTGGGAAGGGCTAGTGGCGCTGAAGCCAGGGAGGAAGGCGCGGTGTGCGATGAGCAGGGCTGAGAGCATGCAAGGCCATACGGGCTTGTTGCAGGCTTTATTACAAAGACAGAGTGAGGCTGGATCCCCGCACCAAAAAACAGTTCTGATTCTGTGCACAAGCTTCTTAAAATCCCTTGACAACTCTCTGAAGGTGTTACCTTGGCATTCGAGGTTCTGTGGCTACCTGGCCCTGGTTTCCTTCCTCAGCTCCGTGTCGCTCGATGTGGGGCCGGCGTGGAGCAGAACCAGGGGCAGGCTGGAGCTGAGCACGCCGAGACACAGGCACAGCACCCTGCGTGGTTTAGGAAGTCGAGTCATGAGTGAGCCGGGACCCAGGGCAAGGTCTGACCTGCCTCATATCGCAGGGACCAGAGTGCTCCTTGATGGTCCGTGCTGTGTGCGGCCACTGCCGGGGGTGCTACGTATGCCTTGAATCGCGTGACTCTGGTTGCTGATGGACAGCTTTTTTATTGTATAATTTTTCCAAAGAACGAGAAAATGGCAGAAGCAGAGCATCATTGAGTGACTCACCACCTCCATGGCTCATCCTGAGACAGGTGCTCTGGGACCACTTTACATCTCACTAGACAAAACAGAGACATTTACTCACAAATGGCCAGTGAGCGTCCAAGTCCACTTCGCTCTGCTGGAGGCGAGCTGTCTACCGTCGCTGCTCAGCAGCCATGGAGCCTCTTCTGACAGGCCGGCCCCTCCGGGACCCTACTGAGTGCAACGCCATCACTGAAGGCCCAAGTCAGCCTAGGCCACGAGTCTCTTCCCGAAGAGGCCAAACCTGTGGCCGGTCGCTCCCCAAGAGAAAGGCGGTGCTGTGTGAGTTCATGTTTTCCAGAAGCCACCTTATGAAAGTACAAGGAAACACATCAAATTCATTTCGATAATCTATTTTATTTAACCCAATACATCCTAAGTATTATTTCAACATTCCAACCCATCAATTTTCACCTTCAACCCCCGCACCCTGGGCGCCTGGGCCACATGCATGCAAAAGACACGGCGGCTGCAGAGATCTGTTCCTCTCCTCACCCCCCTTTCCCGAGGACTAAATCCCAGCTCTGGCTTCGCATTCGTCATTTCCTTTTCTCCTTCAGGGAGCTGGGATCAGCAGTGCATTGGCCCTCGCCAGGGAGTTTCCCACTTACGTCTCCTATATGTCTCCTATGCCCAAAATGGTATGGCAGGTAACATCTCCACAAGACTCAGCATGGCTGGGGCCAAAGATACTTGAGTAAGGACGGTAGCAAACTCTTGGCGGGGTTCCGTGTGTGTGTGTGTGTGTGTGTGTGTGTGTGTGTATGTACACGCATGAGCAATGGTAAGGAGGCAGAGCTCAGCTAAACACTGACATCTGACAACCCTCATTCACAATAAACCTGGGCTGGGCTCGGTGGCTCACACCTGTAATTTCAGCACTTTGGGAGGCCAAGGTGGGAGGATCACCTGAGCTCAGGAGTTCGAGGCCAATTTGACCAACATGGTGAAACCCTGTCTCTACTAAAAATACAAAAATTAGCCAGGCATGGTGGTGGGCACCTGTAATCCCAGCTACTTGGGAGGCTGAGGCAGGAGAATTACTTGAACCCAGGAGGTGGAGGTTGCAGTGAGCTGAGATTTCACCACTGCACTCCAGCCTAGGTGACAGAGAGAGACTCCATCTCAAACAAACAGACAAAAAATAAATCCGGTCTGGCCCAAAGACTGGCCACTGAGAGAGAACACGGCCACAGTCCATAAACCGCTGTCCCCTGC
The DNA here is from genome assembly GCA_963574635.1 of Cheracebus regulus. Classification (NCBI taxonomy): domain Eukaryota; kingdom Metazoa; phylum Chordata; class Mammalia; order Primates; family Pitheciidae; genus Cheracebus; species Cheracebus regulus. The sequence goes on along the minus strand of CAUYQU010003517.1, from coordinate 74,985 downwards.
GCTGCTCTAGAGCAGGATGGCACTCTTCTGCGTGTGCCGAATCCAGCCTGCTTCTGTAAATGAAGGTTCGCGGCAGCAGCCATGCTCATCCTCTGCGCTTCCCGGCTGCTTTCACTTTACAACAGCAAGCTGAGCGGTGGTAACTGAGACACCGAGGCCTGCAGAGCCGAAGATACTTAGCGTCCGGCCCCTCATCAGGAGAGCTTGCTGCTTGGGTTTAGTGGCCTGTCGTCTAGTTTAGAATGTTCTCTTGGGTCAGTGTTTCTGCATCTCCTCTTGCACAGCCTGGCAGGACCTCAGCTGGACCTCAGCACACCTCCCGCAGTGTGCAGCGGTGTCTCGCTCTCACCCGACTGGGCTCACACTCTTGACTCTCCAGCCCTCAGCTGCCAGAGCATCCCCGTGGCTTCCCGGGTGCTCTGTACCTCCTTGGAGTATTACTAGAGGCCTTGTCTAGAGTGGCCTGGGTCTTAACATTCAGAATTTGGGCATGTGACTCCGCAAACAGTGATTTCTTGTGAGTACAGTACAATGAAACCCTGTGTGTTGAGGTCAGGAATAAAGGGCTCATTCCCCTGGCTTCAGAGAAGACTGTTGGCCTCTAGCCATCCCTCCATGGGCAGTCCCTCCAGCCACAGCCGGGGCTATAGAGAGCTGCTGGCCACAGACCTCAGCCCTTCCTGGGACAGCTGTGTCCCACCATGGATCTGGCTGGAAGCTCCCAGCTCAGCCCTCTCGCCCCTCCTAGGGACCACTCGGCAGCCTCCACCAGCGCTCTGTCTGGCCGGCTCCCCCGCTGACTGACTGTTTTACCCACTGTCCCCTACGGGCTGGTGACAGACCTACTGTCTGGGCCAGGCTGCTCAGCCTGGGCTGTCCTCCTCTCTCTGTCCATGAGAGCCCTAATGGGGTCTCCCGAAGGCCGTGGGGCTCCATCCTCCGGGCTGCTAAAGCAGAAGAGCTTGCATGTGCAGGCGGCAGCGGGCGTCCCGGTCCTGCACACAGATGGTCCTGGTCCTGCACACAGACGGCCCCGGCCCTGCACATAGATGGCCCCGGCCCTGCACATAGACGGCCCCAGCCACACAGAGGGCCCAAGCCCTCTGCACAGACAGCCCCAGCCCTCCACACAGATGGCCCCAGCCCTCCACATAGATGGCCTCAGCCCTCCACATAGATGGCCTCAGCCTGCCACATAGATGGCCCCTGCCCTTCACACAGATGGCCCCAGCCACACACAGGGCCCCAGCCCTCTGCACAGATGGCCCCAGCCCTCCACACAGATGGCCCCTACCCTCTGCATAGATGGCCCCAGCCAGAAACTAAAGACCGACACAGCCCTCCACATAGACAGCTTCAGCCTGAAGCTGAAGACAGACCCAGCCCTCCACATAGATGGCTTCAGCCTGAAACTGAAGACAGACCCAGCCCATGCTGATCTCCCCTCGGCTGGCCCTGGTCCATGCCTACGGCCCCGCACTTGCTCCTGCTGAGGGGCTGTATGTCCTGCGGCGCTGGGATCTGGGCAGAGGGAGCCACCAGGGCCAGCTGCTGGCAGTGCGCAGTCGGCTCCCCCCAGCTGATGGGGAGTGGGGACCAGCAGACCAGGGAAGGACCAGGAAGGGGAATTTTGTTCCTCTTCGTCCATATTTCCCTTGAGGGGCAGCCTGGGGTGAATTGCAAGCTATGAGCAACTTTTGCCTGGTGACCTTGGACATATTTTCTATGAGGAAAAAAATATGTTATTTATTGGTTTATCTGCCTTCTCCCTACCGCGGCCTCCAGATTTATAGAGCGGCTGTCTTAGGTGTTTGAAGATGGAATAAAGATGCTGCGGTGGTGGCATGCCAAGGCTAACCCAGGCATGTGGCCTCCTGTGGCTGCCACATGGGCTCATGCCAGGATCACCAGCTCCTTCTCAACCCTGCTATCTCCTCCCTCCAGATCCCACCCCACTCCCGTTTCTGGTTCAGCCCCCGCCTCCCGTGGTGTTTCCTTGGAGCATGCTTTGTGGGTGGCCTTTCTGGCGGCTCCAGCAATTCCCAGGCCAGCCGGGTGGTCACCGCTCCCTTGTCGTGGCTGCACTTTCCAGCCATTAGAAAGCCGTGTCCTCGCTGGTGGGGGCTGCTCACACACCCACTCGGGAGGAGCTGGGGAGGCTGGGTGGCCGCACACCCACCTGGGAGCCCAGGAGCAGAGGGGAAGATGAGGTTTCACGGATGAAAGTGATGGGGCTGCTGGCCAGGTCCCGCCTACTCCTGCTGAGAGGCTGCTGACCATAGGGTGGGTGGGGAGGACCAGACTTCCCTCCTTCCCGATGGACTCCAGATGAGGCTCCTGCCCATCAGATGAGGCTTCCTTCAGCCCTGCGGTGCTCACCCTGAGCTAGGAGAGTGTGGGAGGTCAGAGACTGACAAGACGCAGCTGGCAACAGTGCTGCTCCACAGAAATGTGATGTTTGCATGAGCTGACGTTTCCAGGAGCCACCTTAAAAAAGTAAAGGGAAACAGATACAGCTCATTTCAATAATGTATTTTATTTTACCTACAACATCCAAAGTGTCATTTCAACATTTCAGCCCATCAGTCTCAGTATTTATCGACATAAGCAATGGTCAGTGGGTGGCTTTCGTTTCCTGCTCACAGTGTGCCTCCCGGCACAGCATGGCACGAGCAGGTTTCCAGGGCGCCACGGCCACGTGTGCCGGGAGCTCCTGGACCAGAGCGAGTAGCTGGGTCTCCTTGGCAGGCGAGACAAGCAGCAGAAGGCCAGCAGGGATCCTCAGCTGGGGACTCATGGAGTCACTGACCACCCCCAGGAATCCCCAGGGAGCCTCAGATGGGGACTCACGGAGTTACTGACCACCCCCAGGAATCCCTAGACTCCGGGACCTCCAGCCACAGCTGGGCTGCTGTGCATCCGCAGCCAGGTGAGGGCAGGGGGTGGTCCTGCTGGTCTTGTCCTGCTTGAGAACTGGCTGGGCACAGTCCAGGACCCCTCCCCTCCTCCTCCAACCCCCTTGGCTGGTGATATGGTTTGGCTGTGTCTGCACCCACATCCCATCTTCAATTGTAATACCCAGAATTCCCATACGTGCGGGAGGGATGCAGGGGGAGGTAATTGAACGATGAGGGGCTGGTCTTTCCCATGCTGTTCCCGTGATAGTGAATAAGTCTCGTGAGGTCTGTTGGTTTTATAAAGAGGAGTTCTCCTGCACGAGCTCTCACTGCCTGCTGCCATCCATGTAAGATGCGACTTGCGCCTCCTTGCCTTCTGCCATGATTGTGAGGCCTCCCCAGCCATTAAAGCTCTTTTTCTTCCCAGTCTCAGGTATGTCTTTATTAGCAGCATGGAAACAGACTAACCCAGCTGGCTCCTGGGGGCCGTGGGCTCTGCAGGCATGGAAACAGGGCTCCCTGTCGCCTGGCCCGGCATAAGCGCCCACACTTCTGCTGTGCTTCAGCCGAGCAGATCCCCCATCTGCCCCACCATGCCGAGCACCTGCCACGCTGCACACTGTGCATGGCGGGGGGTTCTATGCCTCGGTTGACCTTGGATGAGAAGAGATCGAAGGTCATGGAGACCTGAGGGTGCAGAGCTTGCCCGCTGGAGGACTCTATCTCAGTGGCACTCACTAGTTGAAACCCCGTGGAACAGAGGGCACCTCCCTGATTCTGCGCCCAACTCAGGCCGTCCTTCCATGATGCCTCTTCTTTGAGTATCTCACAGAGGACCAAGCCCCTGGTGAGGCCACGGATGTGCAGTGCCCTCCCCAGGATTTCTGTGCCCGATCCTCCCTCCCCAGCTCAGCACACGCAGCCCTGGGTCCTGTGGGTGCATTTTCCCTCAGCCCTCCCTTCAGGGGTGGGGTCTGTTCCTCTGGACAGCTGTCCTTGCCCCACATTGCGGAGCACCCAGCATGGGCAGCCCCACCCCACTATCCCACCCAGAACCACCCCACACTGCGGAGCACCTAGCATGGACAGCCCCCAACCCACCATCCCACCCAGAACCACCTCACACTGCGGAGCACCCAGCATGGGCAGGCCCCAACCCACCATCCCACCCAGAACCACCTCACACTGCGGAGCACCCAGCATGGACAGCCCCACCTCACTATCCCACCCAGAACCACCTCACACTGTGGAGCACCCAGCATGGACAGCCCCCAACCCACCATCCTGCCCAGAACCACCCCACACTGCGGCGCACCCAGCATGGGCAGCCCCCAACCCACCATCCTGCCCAGAACCACCAGTGCACATGGCTATGCACAGCAGGCTCTGGGTGCCAGGAACATGGGAGAAGTGAAGCAAGGATGTGGAAAGGCTGGAAGTCAGAGAGGGCCCATCATTGCTGTGACCGGCACTGTCTGTCCCTGCCACGTGAGCACCTTCCACATGGGCACGCCATCCTTGGGGGTTCCTACTGACATTTCTTTCTCTTCCACCCACCATCCACACACAGACACATACATATACACTGCATAGACCTGTATATATAAATTGCTCATCTAAATCACACACACACACACACACACACACACACACACACATAGATAAAGATTTCTCTTTTTATCTAAACCTCTCTTTTCCAAGCCTAAGACTTTTATTCTGTGTAACTAAGGGTCTGTTTAAGTGTTTTGTCAAACTTAAGATCATTCTCTTTCTAGAAAATTCTAGTAGAAATTCTCCTTTCTTCTCTACCCACTCAAGTATCACAGAAATAAATACATCAAGTTTCTGCTTAAATTGCATGTTTGAGTCTCCTTCAAGCATAACAGGAGTTGTCTCCTGTGACCTGGAGCAGCCATGTGGACTGGAGTTTGACACCGAAGCTCCACAAAGGAGGGGAGGTCTTAGCATGAGGCCTGGTGCCCGGCAGGGATGGGATGAAGAGCTGCGGAAAGAATGAGGGAATGCGTGAATGAGGGAATGAGGGAATCCATGTTTGAGGGAATGAGGGAATGCGTGAATGAGGGAATGAGGGAATCCATGTTTGAGGGAATGAGGGAATGCGTGAATGAGGGAATGAGGGAATCCATGAATGAGGGAGTGAGGGAACGCATGAATGAGGAAATGAGTGAACGTGTGAATGAGTGGATGCATGAATGAGGGAATCCATGAATAACTGAATGTGTGAATGCATGAATAATAAGTAGATGAGGGAATGCATGAATGAGGGAATGAGAGATTGAGGGAACGCATGAATGAGGGAATGAGTGAACGTGTGAATGAGTGGATGCGTGAATGAGGGAATCCATGAATAACTGAATGTGTGAATGTGTGAATGAGGGAATGTGTGAATGAGGGAATGAGGGAATGAGGGAATGCATGAATGAGGGAATGAGAGATTGAGGCAATGGGATCCAGGGTGCAGAGAGGTGTGATCAAGGCAGATGGCAGAAGTGAGACTGTGCCCATGCTGTGTTAGGGTGGCAGCTGCCGCCATCCACGGTCACGATCTTGCAGGCTCTGCCCGTGATGACACTCAGAGGACACAAGTCCCCTCATTTCCACACTTCCTTCACAGCCTTGGAAATCCTGCTGCTGCCGTGAAGCCTTCCCCCTGTGGACTCTTCTTATGGTTTTTTTCCATCAGGATATTAGCTGGTTGTTTTCTGGGTTGAACTGTATTTTTCTGCTACTGCCTTATATTTCAACTTCTCCAGAGCCTTAATTCATTATTCATGCTGTTTATGGATGAACATAACTTAAATGAACTAATTTCAACCGTTCACCTCAGTCAGAAACTTTACCATGGCAAGCAGATTGGAATGGCTGGGTCCATGCAGGGCTGGCCCGGCTCTCCTCGGCCTGCGTGCGTATGGTTGCCGTAAGTTCCTCATTCTGAATCTTACATTTGGGCCCAGAATATAGAAGCTCAATGGACGCAAGCACTCGAGAAAGCGAGGTCGGCAGCAACCACAGCAGACATCATGGAACTCGGGCCACGTACCAGGCACTGCCCCAGGCAAAACGCACACTGCCTCGCTGGGTACTCACCACACTGCGGGGCAGGTAATGTTCACCCCTTGCGATGGCTGAGGAAACTGAGGCACAGAGGGAGGAAGGAAGTGGCTGTGGCTTGCACAGCTGGCAGAGTCAGATCCAAACCAGGAAGTCCGATGTCAGAATCTTCTCCTCCAAGACCCTGATCTTGTTGGCGTTTATACTGATCTGTGATTTGTACCATATGTAGACACCTATAGCCTGTCCTCCTTTGAAATAGCTGAGCTGTGACCACCGATGGGCCAGTGCCTTGAACCCTCACTCGCCGTGAGTCTGACGCAGTGGCAGGACGCTGTGGGGACATGAGATCCTGGCCCTGCTGCTTGAGGCCTGCTCAGCTCAGAGGACGACACCCACCTCAGTGCCATGGGGTCCCCATCTCTGAAACAGAGCCAACCGCAGCATCACCTCCGTGGAGTTGCGGTGAAGAGCCCATGCGTCTGTGTGCCTGTCACTCTGAGGACCAGGCTGGCTCCTTCCAGGGGCACATGGTGGGCTGGAAGGGGAGGAGGTGAAGCAGCCTCCAGCTGACAGAGGGGAGGGCTGTGCTGTCTTTTGTGAACTGTTTAATTGCTGACCACAGTGTAGAAATGTTGGTGCTAAAAATTTTAATTTCAAATGAAACCATATGAAAAATAGCATCTGAAACTCATACCCCTGTGGCTATTCTTAGTAAGAGAGTGTGGTTTTATTAGTTTATGAGGCCATTTTCAATAGTGTTGTAAAGACTGATTCTGATCTGAACAAGCTGGGATGGCCAATTACACTGTGTCTCCCGGGTCGATATCCTTGATCTCTGGACTTCCTCCTCCAGTGGAATTTCAGAGAGCTGCCGGATGGATCACTCAGAGACAATGTGAGGACGCTGCCTGCTGGGGTTCAGGAAGCCGGGTTCAGGAGGATAGAGAAAGCCCGCTGCATGTGACAGGACCCAGGGTATAAGGAACAGAAAGGGAGGAGCAGAAACTCTGTAGAGACCACAGGAGAACAGGGAGGTGGGGCCGCTGCAGAGACGCTGGGAGAAGGGCTGGGGCGAAACTGCGGTGGGGACAAGGGTGACTGTGCAGAACACCAGAGAGCTTCCAGGAAGCAAAGCTGCGCTGAGTGGGGGAGAGGGAGCCTCTGCTGGTGACATGCCACTGCCCCTGCCTGCACCGTGTGGGTTAAGGATGAAAGAGGTGCGGGCATTCGGGAGAGCAACGCCACGTGGCTCTGAGTTTCCACCACTCACCATTTACAGCAGGGGAAGAGAATCATGCTGTGGTGTGTCAGGGTTGGAGGGATGTCGAGGTATGGTTGTGTGCTTTCATCTGATGCCCTTAACATCAGCCCTGCCAGGTGGGCCTTAACCCCTCAGTGATGAAGTCCACGTTACCACGTGCCTCAGCCCATTCCACGCATAAGCAACTCTTTACCTGTGAGCAGATTCTTCTATCACTGTTATTCTTTTATCAGTGATTCTTCTATCATGGATGCACAAGAGACACAATACTCTTGTCTCCTGGGAGGGGAACTAGATGGATGGGGATTTTTACAAAAATGCTCTTTGCAATTCCTTGAATTTTGAAATATGTGAAGACATTATCAATAAAGACATTATACTAAAATTTGGGGGAAAATGTTGCATTAAAAGCTGCATGTTTCAGCCAGGCACAGGGGCTCACACCTGTAATCCCAGCACGTTGGGAGGCCAAGGCTAGTTGATTACCTGAGAACAGGAGTTTGAGACCAGCCTGGCCAACATGGTGAAACCCCATCTCTACTAAAAATACATAAACCAGTGGGGCGTGGTGGAGGTTGCTTTGTAATCCCAGCTACTGGGGAAGCTAAGGCAGGAGAATCACTTGAACCTGGGAGGTGGAGGTTGCAGCGAGCTGAGATCCCAGCATTACACTCCAGCCTGGGAGACAGAGCATGCTCAGTCTCAAAAACTAAACAAAAAACAAAAAACAAAACAAAACAAACGACCTACCTGTTTCCACGCCAGCTCAAGTTCTGATCCTCAGGCCCACACGGGTCATGCCCTCTGCCCTCAGTCCTTCCCCAGCTACAGGAAGGGAGCAGCAGAGCCCCTCCTAACTCCTCCTTAGGTGGGGAAAATGCTCTGTAAACACAGACTTCAGTCCCTTATCAATCCCAGACATACTCCCAGAGCTCCTTTTATGGATGGCGTAACAAGTGGGCTCTGGAACTAAAAATAGGAGACCTCCTCTCATGGGACCGGGGGAAGGAGGACACAGCTGTCCTCGTCTGTGGACCTTGTTCCAAGTAAGACAAACTGCGAGTCAGGCGTACGCATCTGTGAGGCTGAAGGCTCACCCTGTTTTCGGGGAACACGGCGAACACCGCGCACACGTCTTTCTTACATTTGTTATTAATTTTGCCTTCTTCATCCTATTATTGTTCATGAACTTTTTGGAATTAAGATTGCCTTTTAGTCAGTTTCTCTTAAATCTTATCTCATCATTCAACCTGTTCACATGACGAGTTCCTTAAAGGCAGAGACAATACCTGATTCACTTTTGTCTCCCTGGAAGAAACCTCGCAAGTATCAAAAATTCCTCACGGAACATAGAGAAAGCAGCTCCAGATACCACTTGTGAATCTCACTTGATTTTTGTTGACTTAGAGTGTAGATTTTGAAGACCACTTGGTATTTTAAATGAAATTATTCATAGTAGCTGAAGGCTGACTTCTGTCCTGGCTCTGCTGGTTTCTCCTGGGTGGCCTCGGGGAAGTGAGCTCAGCTGCCCTGCCCTGAGCGAAGGGATTGTCTTGTGGCCTGTGAGGTTCCTCCCAGCAGCAGTTATCTGTCTGCTGTGGCTCTGGGTCCCGTCTCTCCAGCACAGATGAGACCCCCATGGCTGAGCGCTCCTGCCTGTCTGCTGCGCTCAGAGCCCCGTTCATCTGGTCAGAGATCCTATTACAGAACAGGACACTGTCTGGAAATGAAGCCCAAATTCGTGGGCTTCTCCAGCACCCAGTGCAACCCCCCTTATGAATGCTTCTGTGGATTTTCGGGCCTAAACGTAAGCACTAAAATTCATACAGAAACAGAAAACACCCAGCGCTATCATTGACCATTTAAATATTTGGATTTTCTAAGTTAAGTCCTCAGCAAAGTAATATTTTGGTGATTTTTTTTTTTTAAAGAAAAGAAAGATAATATACACCCACATGTATCTATGCAACATCCTCTGTAGGCTGCTGGGCTGCAGACGGACACTGGGAGGAGAGGACACTGGCTGTTAAATCAAGTTCAGAATTTGATGAATATCTTAGGCAGGACATTCGCGTTTCTGAATGGAGACAGGGTTGTGATTTAAAGCTGTGGAAGGACCATTTATTACCTAGGAGGGAACAGAGAATTCATGAGCCTGTCTGAGTTTTCATCAGGAGTAGGAGATGGTGACCTTAATGAATAGTGTTTAAAGGAACAGAAGAATACTGAAGCCAAAGTTTTAATTGTTTCACAAATTCTTGTTAAACATATCATTTACATGTGTCTATTATATGCGAGGCTATAACATATCTACCAAGAAATAACCTTACTCTTCATAGTAACTGTCTTAGTCAATTTCCTGTTGTTATAACTGAATACCTGAGACTGGATAATTTGTAAAGAAAAGAAATTTATTTCTTCACAGTTCTGAAGGTTGTGAAGTCCAAGGTCAAGCAGCAACATCCATCGAGAGCCGTTTTGCTGGCCGGGATTCTATAAACCCCTGAGGCAGCACAGGGCATTGCATGGTGAGAAAGCTCCCAAGAGAATCAACCCGACTTTCATAGCAGACCTGCTCTCATTGTGATAACAAACCCACTCTTGTGATAAGACATTAATCCATGAACTCCTTTCATCCACAAATGCATGAACAAATTAATCCGTTTATGTGGGTGGAGCCCTCATGACCCAATCACCTTTCAAATGCCTTACCTCTCAAGATGGCCTCACTGGGGATCAAGTTTCAACATGAGTTTCAGAGGGGACAAACATTTAAACCAGGGTCGTGACTTAGAAAGAAGCTATTCTAATTTTCATTTTTGCAAAGGAAACTAAGGCCCCAAAAGATTGTTTCTCTCACTAAAAAGGAAGCTGATACATACTGAGTACCTACCGTTTGCTCCTTGGAACCCCAGAATAAATGTGGGCGACATGAAAATCTATGGAGAAAAGACTACATCAAGAGATCGGCCTTTGTGCTATAGCAAAAAAGAATCTAACATTAATATTTGGGGCATGGGGCTATGAAAATAACAAGTTTCTTTTTAAAATTATAATATCCAGGCTAAAAATAAAAAGCATTTATGTCAGATAAATTTAAGAAAAATAGAGCAACAGATTGTTCTTTATGTATACATATTCTATCATTGCTGTGTTTTTCTGATGTAAAACTAATATAATTTTGTTGGAAAATGAGTAAAGCAGAGAAGTTGACTTCCAGACTTGTTGGAATAACTGGCACTGGACTTGTCCTTCCACAGAAAACAACGAAAAAACTGAAAAAATATAAGTAGCAGCTGATTTCAGACAGTAGGCAATAGGTAACACAGGATTGTGGTCGATTAGGGAATAAAAACGAAGTGAGCATTAAGATGACTGTGGCCATCTGAGTTTTTAGACTGGTCTGGAGAGGAGAAGCCGAACAGAACATGGTGGTCTTTTTTGTTGAGAAGACAGAGATGGGACTTGGCGAGGTTGGGGTGCCTGTAATTTTCAGAGAAGAGAGTAGGGAATAATGGAAGAAAGAATCCCAGAAATCTACTTAAGAATGCTGTTGAGCCTGTTGTTGAATGCTAACTATGCATGTGTAGGATGAACTTGTACCAGATGTGGGAAAGAACTATCAGGAAGCCATAAACAAAAACTTCCCAGGAATCATACATTTGATTCCAGTCAGGCCAGAGTAAAAAGACCTCATGGAAAAACCTGAGACATTCACTAAAGATTTTAAAGGGGTCACCCCTTAGGAGAGAAGCTAAATTAGACCTAGAAAAAAAGTGGCCCTAAACCTCTCCTAGCAAACCTTAAAAACTAGCCTCAAAAGAATAGATCTGGTAAGCATGTTACTCAAATACCTACCAAACACAATACAACAATCTTCAAAAGAGGCCAATGAAATACACATGCTTAGCAGCATACCAATGTAATGTCCAGCATCCATTAAAAAATTACTAGACATAAAAAAGTTGGAAAATGTGATCATTTTCAAAAAGGCTGGAAAAGTTAGTCAATACATACATACCCAGAAATGAAAGAGAGAATGGAATTAGCAGGCAACAACTTTAAAAACTATTACAAATATGCTTAAAGATTAAAAAAAATTTTTGAACATAAGAAAAAAAAGATTATATAAAGAACCAAACAGAACTTTTAGAGTTATAAAATACATTATCTGAATTGAACAATTCACTGGATGGGCTTCATAGGAGACTAAGGACTGCAGAAATAAAGGTCATTCAACTTGAAGACATATTGATAGAATCTATCTAAAATGAAGCATTGTCGGATAAAAGATTTAAGAAAACAACAGAGCCTCAGTGACCTAAGGAACAATATCAGGTGAGTATAAATATCTGCATACTGTTTATGAAATTGGAGTCCCAGAGAGAGGGCAGAATAATTTTTGAATGATCTCAAATTTTCCAAATTAATCAAAACTAGAAACTCTCAAGTCCAAGAAGTTCAAAATACTCGAACAGTATTTTATTTTATTTTTTTTGAAAACACAAACCATAGCAGAGCCCACCAGAATCAGATTGCTCTGCTCCCTGGTTCATCTGTCCCTCACTGACATCTGTTAGAGCAGGAAGTCAGGCAGGAGCAGGGCAGGAGAGGGACTCCCAGCCAGGAATGTCAGGCAGCCATCAGGGAATGGGCAGGTGGCACCTAACTGCGTCTCTAAAATAAAAATTGGTTGTAGCCAGTGGCAGATCAAGTCTGTTTCTCTACAGGTAGAAAAAAAATCCTGAAGCTGGTGATCCGCAGCTTCCCAGTGAGATCTCCAGAGTTGGGCAAGTGGGTTCAAGCATGCGCACTAAGGGGCAAAATGGCAGCGTTTAACTGGTCTGTGACGTTCCTGTAGGAACACTTGACTGATAAGGGAAGAACGCTTCAAATGAGCATGCGCACAACTCCAGCAAACAGGCCGCGCACGCTCCCTCCCAAGCGCCAGCAGCCACTGCGCATGCGGACAGCCCACCCCAAGGGAAGAACCAAGGAAGAAGGGCCGCAAGGCGCTGGAAGCTGCCGGTGTGTAAAACCCCAAGTCAGAGGTCGAACCCCGCACTGTCCTTGAAGATGCCTGCTTGGCCCTCTTCCAAGTGTACTTTTCTTTCTTTCCAAGCCTGTGCTAAAGCTTTTTAATGAACCTCACTCCTGCTCCAAAACCTGCCTCTGTCTCTTCTTCCGCCTTATGCGCCTCAAGCGAATTCTGTCTTCTGAGCAGGCAAGAATTGAGGTTGCTGCGGACCTGCACGGACCCACGGTGGGTAACATCCACTCGCCCAGCAGGTGCGGCTGAGTCAGCTGGCGGGGCGTCAACAGCACGGTTCTGGCACCAGGATACCTTGGTCGCATCTTGACGTTGCTTACCAGCTGTGTGCTGGCCGACAAGTTCCTTGACCTGTCTGTGCCTTGGCTTCCTTGCTGGTGCAACAGGGGATGTGTATATCTTCTCACAAGGTTGTCATCAGGATCGACACATTCCCATGGTGCCCGGGGAAGAGGGCCTGGGACGGGAAGGCCCTGGGGCAGGTGTCACCCCTAAGAGGAGCACCAGCCCCTGGGAATAGTGTGGAGCCACGTGGTAGGCAGGAACTGATTTGTTGAATAAACAGATTAAAGGCTACAGATCTTTTGTTCCCCAAAGTTGTCCAGAGAAAATGAAGATCGTAAGTGATTAGCATACACACACACACACACACACACACCATACCATACACACACCACACACCCCCACATACACCACACACATCACACACACATACTACCACCCACACCACACAAACACCACACACACACCACACCTCTCCACACACATACAAACCACATGCACGTATACCATACACATACCACATACCCTATATACACCACACACATCACACACACCACACACACTACTACAGTACACTAACATACACCACACACACAAACACTACACATACCACATACACTACATACCTCCCCACCCACACCACACATACATACACCATACACACCACACACATCACACACACACCACACACACAACACATACACCACATCCCCACATACCGTACACACCACACACACAGAGCACACACACCACACACACTACACAACCACACATACACTACACACACACATATACACCACACACATCACACATACCACAAACACCACACACACCACACACACATATACCACACACACCAAACACAACACAACCACACACACCCCATCCCCCGCACACTACACCCTACACATACATGCCCCATACATCACACACACACAGAGCACACACCACACGCACTCCCTCACATACACCACATGCATCACACACACAGATACCACACACACAGATACTGTACACACATACCACATAGACATACCATACACATACCAAACATCAAACACACAACCCAAACCACACACACACACCCCACACACCCTCACACACACCACACCACACACAAATACCACACAAACACACCACACACACGCACCACACACACCATATGCACCCCCCGCCACACACACACATACCAAATATACCCTTATGTTAGAGATTGATTCTATCCCGACCTTTGAGTTCAAAATTTCAAAACTATTTCTTTGTGAATTTCAGCAGCAATTTACCCATTGGTGACTTTGGCCATCATTGAATGGAGAGCAGGATTTTAGCTGTGGCCAAGCAGAGAGTCTGAGAGAGGCCTCGAGTTCAAAGAAAGCTTTGCTGGCAGCGCAGAGCAGCTTCTCCTGGAAGTGGTGACAATGTGCCTGCTCCTCCCTCCGTAGGCAAACAAGGGCGGGGCCGCATGCCTCGGAGACAGGTGCTCAGGCAACACTTGCAGCCAAACAGAAGCCACACACTGCGTCCTCTCCAAGCCACGAGAGCCACGCTGCAGCCTGGCAGTGGCCTCAGCCCTCGGCCTCTTGTGGCCCCGGGAGGGAGGTGAGGACATACTTCTGTTTCAAGTCGGTGCAGACATTTCTTAGGTTTGACAAGCACTGCTCTGGCCCATAGTTCGGCACATTTCTGTGCTATAGCGTTTCCATACGGTAGAAGAATTGTGGTTTCCGTAACACCAGCTATGACCTGGAGCACGCTCAGGGGTTCAGCCCCTCTCAGGCTCGGGGGGAGCAAGAAGGCTGTAGGGGGTCTCAGTCCATTGCTCTGGCGGCCGTGGGAGCTGTGGCCAGAGACAGGCTCAGGCGGCAGAAGCACATCACCTGGCCCTGGCTGCTGTCCGCACCCTGGGCATTCTCTGCTGCACAGGCCGCTCTACCAGGGAGCGGTGGAGCCCACAGTCCCCTCTCCGAAACGTGGATCTGGACACCGGACAGGGTTGACTCTGCCACTTTGAGTGACGTATCTGCAACAGGAAGAACTCGAGCTGTTGGAGGCCCTGTCCATCCGAGAGTTGGGAGGGAGCCAGATGCTTGGAGCTGGACACGGGGGGCAGAGTGAGGAAGGTCCCACCGGTCTTCCAGCCCCGAGCTCAGCAAACCCTCTATCTGGCTTTGGGATCCATCAGCTTCCCTAATATTTTCCCAGTAGATGCAGCTCCTCTTCCTTACCCCAAGCCGGTGCCAGGGTTTCTCATTGCCCGCAACCATCAGTGCAGAGCAGGCTTGGGAGGAGGCAAGCCCAGCTGAAAGCCAGGAGGGTAAGCCAGACCGGTCCAAGGACCGCCATCTGCTGGGCCTCGGTTCAATGCCCTCCTTCCTCTAGGAATAGAAAGAGAGAGACAGAGACAGAGAGGGAGAGACAGAGACAGAGAGACAGAGACAGAGAGGGAAAGACAGAGAGGGAGAGACAGAGAGGGAGAGACAGAGACAGAGAGAGTCAGAGACAGAGGGAGAGAGACAGAGACAGAGAGTTAGAGACAGAGAGGGAGAGACAGAGACAAAGAGACAGAGAGAGAGAGGGACAGCGGGACAGAGTCAGAGACAGAGAGGGAGGACGCGATTGACAGGCGGAGAGAGGAGAAACCTCAAGTGGTCCCTCGACTCTGAGGCCAGACCCACCCTGGGGTTCCCAGTTGCAAGAACTTGGCACACAAGCTGGCTCGTGTGGTCTCTGTCTTGCCACCGAGAGGGTTATATGCACTGAGCTCCCTTCCTCCAGCAGCCCCTTGAGACACCCTGTGGCTTGACCCCAGCATGGGACAGTGGGTGCCGGACAACCCTCGACCATGTGGGCTGCAATCCCAGCACGGCCCTCTCCTTGGGTTTGGATCCAGGAGTCAGGCTTGGAGAGGCTCCTGTAGGACCTACAGCTGTCCCGTGGTGGGTGTGGGATGGAGCACAGTTGTGCAAAGGCTGGAAAGGCTGGGACACTGCTGCAGGCTCTGAGATCATCCCCACTATGCGCTGTCCACCTGTGGGCCTCCACCTGTGTGCAGGAGGGCTCCGAGGCTGTGTGCGTGGAGGCTGAGAGAGGCTGTGTGTGAAAGGAGCCCGGGTGCTCTGTGCAACGCGCTCCCAAGCACAGGGGACTGAGGGGCCTCCTGGGCTGGAGCAGGGTGGAGCACCCCCACTGCAGCACCGGCTTCCTGGAGCCATTCTGTCCCCGCTTGTCGTGGTCCCCAGCGCTGTCCCGGGCTCTGGTCAGCCTCATATTCTCCACCACGTCTGGTCTCGCCCTTCACCTCAGCCTGGTGGGAACAGAGCGGGCCCCTGCGTGGCCACCAGCTCCTGTTGTCAACAGGGCCCCGTCTACCCTTCACGCAGGCCTCGGGTGCCCCGCGCCGGCCACTGGTCTTTGTCCCAATTGGTCTGGGGGGGCCCTCGTGGGGAGTGTGCCCCAGGACTGGCACAGAGCCCGTCTCTCCTGGAGGCCTCAGCCTCTTGCCATCGCGGGCACCCTGCAGGCTCCGGCTTCCTTTTTCGCCTCTTGCTGGCCCGGAGTAGAGGGTGGCGGAGGGGCGGGTCACCCACATCTCAGCACTCACTTCAGGCTCACCCCACGGGCGCCTTTGTCAGCTTGGAGTGGAAAATGGAAGCGACTGTGAAAACAGGGCTTTTGGAGGCTGCTGGGCTGGTCTGTGGAGCAAGGCCGGGTCCTCGGGGCCTGGGGTGCACAGGCCATCGCGCCATGGTGCAGGCCCCATGGGGACAGCAGCAGCCCCGCCCGGCCACAAGGCAGGGAGGAGACCCGGGCGGGTCCCCCCCACTGGCCTCTGAAGCAGGAAGGTCAGCATGGGCTCGAGTTGTTTATTATTACAAGAACGAAGGGATTTTCTAAGAGATGGCTCGTAGGCAGGCACTGTGCTAAGCAAGGGCTTTACTCGTCAATTTTTAGAAGCATCTTATGAGGCAGGATGTTTTTATATTTACTAAAGAGAGGGTTAAGGGACCTGCTAGTGTGGGAGGGGACGTCTGTGCGCAGGAGAGCCCGGGGGCGCCCTGGGGGGTGGCGCGAGGCGGAAGGGGGCCCAGGCACACCATGCTGGAGGCGGCTGGAGCCAGGCCAGGGTCTGAGGAGGACCGGAGGGGACGCAGAGGCCAGGCTTCAGCGGGAGCCTCGCCAAGGACGAGCGTGCGCGGGGAGGTGGCCATGCTCTCCACGACCCTTTGGAGTCGGCTCCAAACCTCGCCTGCAAAGCTGTTTTGCTCTTTGAAGAGAAATAAGATCACTTAAGATGTCTGTTTTTCTTTTTAACAGAAAAAATAAATAAATACAATTATTATTATTCTTATTATTCACAGGAATGTGAGGCCAGCCCAGTTCAACATTTGGAGTTTATTTGAGCAGAGAGAACCTATTAAAAATGGAGAATTCCTCTTTTTTTTAAAAAAACATTTGCTGAATTTTAGAAACACATAATGTGTGTTCTCCCTACATCCAGTAATAACTAGATGACAGCTTAGTGAGGACCCCTCATCACACGCAGGGAAATCCAGAGAAGGCAGAATGTCTCAGCTTCCTGCCTTGCAGCCGGGGGTTCTCAGACACCCATCTGTGGACAGCAGTAGTTCTGCCTGCGCGGAGCGTGGGGGACAGAGATTGATTGACCCCCACAGAGGTTGATCAATCTGCATGTCGTCATCCTCATTCATCAGTACTGTCTCCTCCAGCGACCTTTCTGTCACCATCATTCATTTGCTCGTTTATTCATTCATGCTCTCGTTTCACAAACAGCCGTGAGCTCTCACCATGGCCAGCGGGACAGGGTGGTCCCTGACTTTGGGGAGATGGTGTCCCAAGAGCCCTTCCGTTCCATCCAAGCCCTTTCCACTGAAGCACTCACATCTCTCTCTAACCTGCACTCTTTCCTTTAGGCGATTAAGCCTCAACATTTGAATCTATCTAAAAATAAAAAAGAGAAAATGGCATTTTATTAGAGATATTTAAAGATAAAAGGTAATCAAGCCTCTAAAGAAAAGGCCATCCATCTCCCTGTGACCATCCTGATATGCTGTAATTTGAGGAGAGAAAGCTTGCATTATACCACATCTCAATATTAGAAAAACCCATAGGCTTTGACTCATCAGTCCCACTTTTATATTTCTATGCCTCAGAATAAAAGCATTAGTACATAGACCCTAGAAAACAAAGGCTTTTGTTTTCAGAATTATAACACAAAAACGGAATAGACACGAATGTTCATCAACAGGGCAGAGGTGAAGAAATTATTCCACTGTGGAATCTTATGCATCTATGAAAGTAATAAATCAGTGACATCCAAATCAATCCAGAGAGATGTTCATCGTTCAGTGAAATAAAACACGCTGCTGAGTAACATGTATTTCATCCTTTGTAAAAAGAACAGTAACAGCACCCTGTACCTCTGAGCAAAGATTCGCCACAGAGGCTGCCCTCAGATTAGAAACACTGGTCACTTCAGAGCAGGGGAGTGACGGTTAGGAGGGACATCATAAATGATTTTAGCACACAGACCTCTTACTTTTTTTTTACTTGTTCTAACAAACATATATTACTTTCAAAAGGAAAAACAAAAAGAAAGCATCCAATAATGTAACAGAAGTCAGTCACAATCGTAACAAGACAGAAGACTCAGGGCGCAGCCCCTCGTGGGGCGTGTCAGCGGACGTGAGCGTCCCTGTCATGTTCTGTCCAGGGGCTGGCGAATTTGCTCCATAGTGGACCCGAGAGTGGGCGTTCTGGCTCCCTGGGCCAAGTGGTCTGCGCCACAGCACGAGGGCAGCCCTGTGTACCAGACACGCAAACACCACATCTGATAGGCGGAGGGGCTGGGCTCGAAGGAAACTATTTCTGGACAACAAAATTTGAATTTGGTATAATTTTTGTGTGTCACAAGATGCTATTTTTTTTTTCAATATTTTAAACATGAGTCTCTGGGCCACTCATGTGAGAAAGTCAAACAGAATCAGCACATTCCACTTTAGAAAAATACAATCCTCTCATCCCAATATGGACGGATGAAACCAGGCACAATGTTGAATTAAGGGCAAAAGTATGTAAGAAAGCCAGGAAATAAAAGAATAAAAAATGCTGGGTCCTGTATATGATGGGCTGTGTATGTCCCTCTTCAAAACACAGAAATAAAAGGATTTTTAAAAGTGTGAAAACCATTCTGAACTTGTGTCTGTTTAGGAAAAGGCCGTGGGCCGGATGTGGCCAGGGCCGTGGCTGGGGCCCCTGGTTCCAGGGCCACATGGGTGAAGGTGGCAGGTCCTGGCCCTCAGACAGGAACAGACAGGTCATGGCTCGGGAGGAAGCCAAACTCCCGCAGCCTCTTAGTCTTCACGGGCACCACCTGTGGCTTCTGCCCGCCTGGAATCCTTGGCTAAACCAGGCTGCCCAGGATGAGTGAAAGCCAGCCAAGCCCAGAGCTTCTCCTACCTGGCGGCCAGCAGGAGGTTTCTGCAGGCTTGAGGAGCCGCAGGGCCCAGGGTCAATTTTCCTGGGTGGGGGTAACTCACTGCCAGCGTTCCTGGTTTCTGGAGAGCAGCAAGTCCACTTCCACGCAGCCACGACTCAGATAAGGACGCACTTTCACAGCAGTGGGCTGACAAGCAACAGCAAGAGAAACCAGGCTTCCTTGCCACAGTGTTCTACGTGGGAGAGGAGGGATCCTAGCGTCGTCTGAGGTGCAGGAAGATGGCTTGGTGGGCGTGGCAGTAGCCTGGGCTGCAGGTGCAGATGACATGGACGCCTGCAAACCACAGCTGAGCGCTGGAAGTCCACAGCCCTCCTTCCCCACTAAAAGCAGGAGTCGTGGAAAACAGTGACACAGCTGAAAGCCAGGTCTTTTCCTGGGCAGACACCTGACCTTACTTTATTCAGATCCCATGCTATCTGAGGACAGAGGGTCGAAAAATCCTTCTTTTGCTCAGGACATGTATTTTGACAAATATCACTTTAAATAAATGTTCTACAACCTTCAATAGATTTCTGTTGACCCCACTCAAATGAAACATCATTAAAGCTAAAAAGAGCATTTGGGATTTAACACATGCCAGGTTACCACAGACCAACAGGAAAAGAATGTTCCACAAAAGCCATGAGAGCCACAAAAGCCACAGGAGCCACAAAGACCACAGAAGCCACTAAAGACACAGAAGTCACAAAAGCCAGAAAAGCCTGCTGTCTGCTGCAGACGGGATCTGACATCATTTGGGCTTTGGAGGCACACCTGAATTCACCGCGGCAATGCTGTTTCCTCAGGCAGTGGCCACGTTCTTATGGAAAATGCAGGACTACTTTCTCCCAAATCTACAGCTACAGGCAACTTTGAGGCATTTTTGTTTTGACCAGAGCATTCTGTCTGTTGGGAATCTGTTTCAGTGAAATTTGTTTCAATAGTAATGTTTTTTTTAACTGAAAAACAGAACAAAAACCTAAGAAAACAGAACTGCAGAACACAGATCTCATGAGCGCTGTGGACTTGTCCTTTGGTTAAGAACCAGGTGCAAGGAGTGACAGGTGAGGAGGGAAGAATGAGGAGGAATGAGATGAGGAGGAAGGAAGGAGGAGGGAGGAACGAGGAGAGAGGAAGGATGGAGTAAGCAGGGAGCGGGGAGGAGGGGTGAGCTGAAAAGGAGAGCAGCTCAGGAGGCCTCTCCGCCAAGCAGGGCCGGGCAGGACAGGCGCCCCAGCCTGAACCAGAGCCACAGTGAGGCCGGCTCCTGCAGGGCTGTGGGCTGTGGTAAGGGCTGGCCCGACCAGGGTGCCAGCAGCCAGACCCGAGCAGGGGTCTCTTTCTGACCCATGCTCCATGTCCACCCAGGGTCAGCAGGGGCTGTGCTCCAGGCAGTCACTCGGGGACCCAGGCTGTGGTGGCTTGGTCCGGATTTGCTTTGTAGGGCATTATTTCAGTCCTGCTAGAGTCCAGGGTGAGCTTAGGGATTAGGGAGAAAGAGTCACAGTAGGCGACTGTCCAGTTTGGTGAGATTTTTCAGACACCTGCTTTCTCAGCTGTGGGTCTAGTACCTGAATCAAGCAACCAGGCTTCCCTGTGAGGATCACGTAATTCAAAAGCTTGCTTTCAGTGGCATCCATCCCAACTAAAGTACACGTTAGACAGGCCTGGTCCAGATGTGAGCCGAGTAGACCTCAGAGCCTACAGGGCTGTCCCCGGACTCCCAAGACTCTAAAGGATTTGCAAACGATTCCAAGCAACTCATACTCGGGGAAAGCTGCGCGTCACATCTGGGCCCTGACATTTAATTTTGGGATCCCTTAGATAGTAGAGAGAGTTGATAAACTAATTCTTTCTTTCTTTCTTTCTTCTTCTTTTTTTTTTTTTTTAATAGAAGGGTTTGACAATCATTGGCAAACTTGGAGGAAAAGTTTGGGGCACATTCAATATCTCTTTAAAAAACTGCATTTTTAAACAGAAACATCTGCTGTTCTGGCACTAAAGGCTTTGGAACCTGGGAATTGGTGAGGGATGTAAACGCTCCTGTCACCTCATATGCATTCACACCTTAAGAACCAGAGAAGTGACGGATTGCTCAGCCTTATGACCAATTCCAGAAGGCACTCAATGTTGGCAGATGTATTAAGAGAAAAAAGTCCTTTTCCCATCTCTGGAAAGGAATAATCCAGGCATGCTGGTGCGTACGGGCCACCTAGCTGTGTGACAGGTGGAAGCAGGGAGGTGGCTGAGTCTAGGAGTTCTGAGCTGCACTGAGCCAGGATTGTGCCACTGCATGCCAGCCTGGGCAAACAAGACCTCTTCTCCAAACATACGGTCCATTGACCAAACACCCCTCAGAGTGCCTGTGATGTCGAAATGAGTCATGGCACAAAAATTACCCGGCTTTTTTTTCACTATCCTCAGTAGGCAGTGGTGTTTCCACTGGTGCAAAATATGCACAAGCACGTAGGAAATGAAGTGTCTTTATTGTATTTATTTATTTATTTTTGAGACAGATTCTTGGTCTGTCGCCTAGGCTGGAGGGCTGTGGGATGATCTCAGCTCCCTACAACCTCCACCTCCCAGGTTCAAGTGATTCTCCTGCCTCAGCCTCCTGAGTAGCTGGGATTCAGGAGCCCACCACCGCACCCAGCTGATTTTTATATTTTTAGTAGACACAGAGTTTCGCCATGTTGGCCAGGCTGGTCTTGAACTCCGGACCTCAGGTGATCCACCCACTTCAGCCTCTCAAAGTGCTGGAATTACAGGTGTGAGCCACCACACCTGGCCTGCAGCGAAATGTCTTTAAAGAGATCTATGTTTTGATTTCTAGTGTATTTGTAATTCACCTAACAAATCACTAGTCTAGTATATTAATGCATTTATGAATTAAAATAAAGATGACAGTAGAAAAAACTAAGCTTTTTGTCTTCTGCAATCACCACTACAGAAGAGAAGCAATGTGGTCAATTGTATACTAGCCGTTAAGGTTTTCTTCAGGAAGTAACACACAACATTTCTGCTCAAATATCATTGACCGAAGCACACCACACGGCCACATCTACCCTCAGCGCGGGTGAAGTGTAGTCTCACGTGGCTGGAAGGAGGAGGAACATTTGTCAACCATCCTGATAAGTTCCCACCAGTTTTGTGAAGAAGAGAAACACATTTGAAGCTGTCTTAAGTAACAGACGTAAGAAATCTATCTCTGGTGGCTATGTCTTCACATTGCTGCTTGTAATTTTTATATTCCTTATAATTATCTGTGCTTTACAGATTTTTATAATAAATACTATTTTTATAACCTAAGCAATAGGAAATTAAATAATAACTGTTTTTCTAAAGGATCCATAGATTGCTATCGACAGGAAGCTGTAGTAGCCAGAAGTTTAGATGAAATCATCTCAAATATCTGTTTAGCTGTTCCAAGCGTCAGTCAGCAGGCTGACGTGTCCCGGTCAACGTTCCCGTGGGACCTGGCCAGCTGTGGAGTGGGGTTCCAGCACGTGGCTCTGGTCTCGTCCTGGCGTGTCTGGTGAGGCTCTGCCTCATGTCTCCAATCATACTGTTTATTTTTAAAACAACCATAAAACAAGCAAAGAAACTACTTTGCAAGGTATTTATTTTAAGTTCTGGCGACAGGGAGGAAAGACTGAAGCAGCAGGCAGGAATCGCACTCGCTGAAATTCGGCCAATCTGAAATCTGTTTTCTCTGCCAGGCAGAAAAAAGAAAAGGTGTGGTTCTTGTTATTTTTAATTTTTATCTGATTGGGAACAGGAAATCGTTTTGCCATCCTGTTTTTTTTCTAGGAGATTTATTTAAGCCCCTCTGTTTTCCCCTGCGGTAGAGGTAACGCTGGTGAAGACAGCTGACCGAGAGACTCACCTCCCTGTAGCTCGAGGCAGCTCGGCCATGAAAAGCTGAAAGAAAAAGAAAAGCTGTTTTCCACGAGGCGAGAATGGTGCTGAAACCCCAGGGAGGGGCTGGAGATGGGAGGCCCCGGGAGCGCTGAGCCCCGTTCAAGCTCACGTCCTGACAGGTCCGCGGATCAGCTTCTGTGACTCCCACCTTGCCTCTGTTTTCCAGTAGACCCTCCAGAGCGTCGGACTCGCTTTGTGGAGCTGTGCTGCTCTCCTCTTTCACTTCCTGTGCAAGGTGTGACTCGAGAAAGCCTTGGAAAATCTAGTTCAGCCCAAGGGAGCATCCTTAAAGGCAAATGGCCATCAGGGAACAGAATCCCCAGCGTGGGCCTGTGGTTCATACCACCTAACAGGTGGTGTTGAAGCCAAAATGAAAATCCTGGTTTCCGGCCGGGCACACTGGTTCATGCCTGTAATCTCAGCACTTTGGGAGGCAGAAGTGGGCAGATCACGACGTCAGGAGTTTGAGACCAGCCTGACCAACATGGTGAAACTCTGTCTCTTCTAAAAATAAAAAAGTTAGCCAGGCATGGTGGCGAGCACCTATAATCCCAGCTGCCCAGGAGGCCGAGGCAGGAGAATGACTTGAACACAGGAGGTGAAGGTTGCAGTGAGCTGAGGTCGCACCACTGCACTCCAGCCTGGGTGACAGATCAAGACTCTATCTCAAAAAAAAAAAAAAGGAAAAGAAAATCCTAGTTTCCTGTTGCACCATTGCCTCTTGGCGTGAGGACCAAGGAGCCCTGGAAAGGGCAGGCATCCCTCTCTCTGTGTGGTGCGCTTTCACCAGTTTAGTTTTACAAGCAACGATGATTTTATTATGAGATATTTTAAGCTTGCAGAAAATTATATAAAGAAAAACTGTCTACACATCATTCAGCTTTATCAAATTGTATCATTTAGCCGTATTTGCTTCATATATTTAAAAATATAAACAAAACATTCATATTCTTGTCAGCAGAGAAAAATTAAAAAAATAAAAACATAAAAAAAAATCACATATTGAGTGAAGCACCCATTCTAGGTGACTTTCATCCCAAGACTGTTCTCTTTCCACTTCCCCAGAGGAATTATTATTCTAAATTGATGTGTCCACACATTGGGGCATTTGCATACTCATATTACATATGTATGATTGTATAAATGGTGTAGCATGATTCTGTGTATTTTACAGACTTTGAGGAAATGATTCTGTAGGTATAGTTCTGAAACTTACGTTTTCAGCCCCATTTATATTGTGTACTTTCTGTATTTGGGTTCACTCATTGAAACACAGCGAGGTGCTCAATTGTGGAATACGCTACAGTGTAGTCACACATTGTTTTCCTGCAAAAAGACTTTTTGTGTTTCCAGTCTGTCTATCACAATGAACCATCTACATTTTTGTTTCATTTCCCTGTCAAGGCTTTGTCTGGTTTTAGTATCAAGGTAATGCTGATCTAACAGAATGCATTAGCAAATATTCTCACTTCTTCAATTTTCTTTAGGAGTTTGTGTATGTCTGGTGTTATTTCTTCCTTAAATATTGGGAGAATTCACCACTGAAGCTATTGGAGTTTCCTTTGTGGAAGGCTTTTAAGTGCAACTTCAATTTCTCTAATTAATATAAAAGTATTCAATTTACCTGTATTTCTTGAGTGAGCCTTGGGAGTTTGTATCTTCCAAGAAATTTGCCATTTAATCTACATTTTAGAATTTATTAGCACAGATTCATTCATATAACCCCTTATTATTCTTTCATTATCTGGAGCATCAAGAGTGATGTAACTTGTCAGTTGTGATATTGGCATGTTATACCTTCTCTCTCTTTTTCTGATAAATCTGGCTAGAATTTTTCAATTTTATTGATTATCCTAAAGAACCATCTTTTAGTTTCTTTGATTATTGTTTTTCTGCTTTATATCTTATTGTTTTGCTCTGATCTTTATTTTTTCCTACCCTCTGTTTCTCTCCCAGTTTTCATGCTGTTGCTGTCCTACATTTTACTGTTTTATATATAAATTATAAACTTTCTAATACTGTGCTGTATTTCTCATTAAATAGTCACTTATGTTTGAAAGAAATTTTAAAATAAGAAAATTATTTTATATATTTATATGTTTATGTCATACAAATATATATTTATATGATATATAAATATGTATATTTCCATATATTTACAAAATATATGTATAAATGTAGTTACCAATTCCAGTATTCTTTATTCTTCATTGATATCATCTGGCATCAATTTCTTTCTGTTTAAAGGACTTCCTTTTAGCATTTCTCTCTTTTTTGTTTTTTGAGATGAAGTTTTGCTTTTGTTGCAGATGCTGGAGTACAATGGCACAATCTTGGCTCACTGCAACCTCCACCTCCTGGGTTCAAGCAATTCTCCTGCCTCAGCCTCCAGAATAGCTGGGATTACAGGTGACTGCCACCATGCCCAGCTAATTTTTGTATTTTTAGTGGAGATGGGGTTTCACCATGTTGGTCAGGCTGGTCTTGAACACCTGACCTCAGGTGATCCACCCGCCTCGGCCTCCCAAGTGCTGGGTTACAGATGTGAGCCACCATGCTTCGGCCCTTTTAGCATTTCTTGTAAACAGTTACATTGATAATGAATTCTTTCAACTTTTGTATTTCTGAAATTGTCTTTATTTCACCTTTGGTTTTGAAAGCCATTTTCCCTAGGTGTAGAATTCTGGGGTGGCAGGATTGTTTTCTTTTCCCTTTAGTACTTCAAAGACATTGCTCAACTGTTTTCTTGCTTGCATTCTTTCCTAAGAGAAATCTGCTGCCGTTTTTACTTCTGTTCCTCTGCATGTAATGTGTAGCAAAAATTCAGTGTGTGTTCTCTGCCTACTTTTAAGACCGATTCTTTATCCTGGTTTTGGGCAATTTATTATAATGTATTCTGGTGTAGTGTTATTCATATTTGTTGTGCTGGAAGTGATTTTCTCAGAACTGCATGTATGTAGTTTTTGAGGTCAAATTTGAAGGCTTTTCACCATTATATCCTCAGATATCTCTTCTGTAGCCTTCTCTGTCCTCTTGTTCACGGATTCCAATTACATGTATGTCAACTTGCTTGAAGCCGTCCCATATCTCCTTGGCACTATTTTTTTTAATCATGTGTTCCTCATTTTGTTTTATTTTGGATAGTTACTATTGCTGTATCTGTCAGTTCACTAACAATTTTCTATTAATTCCATCGTCTATGAATCCAATCCATGCATTTTTTTTATCTAACCCACTGCTGTTGAGTCTGTAGATGCTTGATTTAGGTTTTCCTTCTTATCTCCTATACATTTCCCCTTAGATTTCTGCACATGTGGATTACAGTCGTAGTAGCTGCTTAGGGCCCTTGTGTGCTGTTCTGACATAGGTGTCAGTGTTCAGACTGCTTAGATTGACTGATTTTTCACCTCACGAAGGACTGCAATTTCCTGCTTTTGTACATACCTGGTTATCCTTTTACATGCCTGGTCATCTCTGATTGGATGCCAGACACTGCAAATTTTAGCTTACTGGGTGCTGGATATTTTTACATTCCTAAAAATATTCTTGAGTTTTTTCCTGGCACATAGTTAAGTTACTTGGAAACAGTTTGATCCTTTCAGTTTTGCTTTTCAACATTTGTCAGGCAGGACCACAGCCATGTTTAGTTTAGGCCAATTCTTCCCTGTGACAGAGCGAAGGCCCTTCTGAGTGCCTGCCCAGTGCCCCGTGGAAGGTGGGGTGTTCTCACAGGCACTGTTCCCGCCTCTCTGTGGGCATAGCCCCTTCCCTCTTCCTCTTTCCCTCTCTTCTTCTTCCTTTTTTTTTTTTTGATGGAGTTTTGCTCTTGTTGCCCAGTCTGGAGTGCAATGGTGCGATCTTGGCTCACCACAACCTCCACCTCAGGGGTTCAAGTGATGCTCCTGCCTCAGCCTTCCAAGAAGTTGGGATCCCAGGCATGCGCCACCAAACCCAGCTTATTTTGTATTTTTAGTAGAGGCATGGTTTCTCCATGTTGGTCAGGCTGGTCTTGAACTCCTGACCTCAGGTGATCACCTCCCAAAGCGCTGGGATTACAGGCGTGAGCCACCGTGCCCGGCCCCCTGTTTGCGTTTCATACGATTCTTTCCTGGCCTCGTGCAGTCTCCTCTCACACACGTGCTGATCAGGACGCTGTTGAACGCGTGTGGGACCCTTGGCTGTCTCCAGGGTTCTGTGGAGGTGCCGCTCGCTCCTCTGTGGTGCTCTCCCCTTGAATTCCAGCTGCCTTGTTCTCTCCGCTCTGTATCCTTTCACTCAGGAACCTGCAGAGATCAACCCGGGTGCTCCCTTCCGCACTGAGTCCTGTAAAGCTCTTCAGTCAGGAAGCCACAGGAGGGAAGGTTTCCATCACTGCTTCGGCTCTCAGCAAGCATTGTCTTTGATGGCCTTATGCTCACCTTTGGAAGCTGTTGTTGTAAATATTTTGTACACTTTTATCTACATTTTGGTTTTTGCAAACAGGACAGCAATTTGGTTTCTCTCACCCCATGTTTTCTGGACTTGGATATGCTTAAATTTTTTTTTAAATTAATTTTGTATCCAAAAATCTTACTGAAGTCTTTTAATAACCCCAATAAAAATATTTTAGATTTCTGTGTAGACAAACATACTGACTGTAAAAAAGTATCATTTTTTTCTCCTTTCCAAGACAATCTTTTATCTGTTTTTTGTTTTTGTTTTTGTTTTGTTTTGAGACAGACTCTTGCTCTGTTGCCCAGGCTATAGCATGGTGGCACCATCTCGGCTCACTGCAACCTCTGCCTCCTGGGTTCAAGCAATTCTCTTGCCTCAGTCTCCCCAGTAGCTGGGACTACAGGTGTGAGCCACCACGGCCAGCTAATTTTTTTGTAGTTTTAATAGAGATGGGATTTCACCATGTTGGCCAGGATGATCTCGATCTCCTGACCTTGTGATCCGCCCGCCTCGGCCTCCCAAAATGCTGGGATGACAGGCGTGAGCCACTGCGCCCGGCCTATTTCTTTTTGTTCTTTCTGTTCTGACTACAGCGTGTGGTACAGGCACACCTCACTTTATTGTACTTCACTTTCTTGCACTTTGCAGATATTGTGGGTTTTTAAAATGACAACCCTGAACTGAGCAAGTCTATTGATGCCATTTTTCCAATAGCATGTGCTCGCTTTGCATCTCTGTGTGCATTTTAAGTAATTCTTGGAATATTTCTAACTTTTTCATTGTTATTATATCTGTGATGATGATCTGTGGTCTGTGTCTTCGATGTTAGCATCGTAATTTTTGGAAGATGCCATGCGCCACATCCATATAAGACAGGGAAGTTAATCATAAATGTGTGGGCTTTTTTCAGCTTTTATTTTAGGTTCCTAGGGTACATGCGCACGTTTGTTACTGGAGTATATTGTGTAATGCTGAGGTTTGGGATAGAAATGATTCTGTCACCCAGGAACTGAGCACAGCACTCATAGTCAGTTTCTCAGCTCTTGCCCCCTCTGCCCTCCTCTCTCTGGTAGTCCCCAGTGTCTGTGGTCCCCATCGTTATGTCATGAGCTCTCAATGTTCAGCTCCCACTTGTAAGTGAGAACATGCAGTATTTGGTTTTCTGTTCCTGCACTGATTTGCTTAGGATGCCGGCCTTCCCTCTATCGGTGGCCATGATTTTCCTCTTTGTTATGGCTGTGTAGTATTCGATGGTGGATGTGTACCACATTTTCTCTATTCAGTTCACTGGTGATGAGCACCTACGTGGATCCCACGTCTTTGCTACTGTGAATAGTGCTACGAGGAACACATGAGTGCATGTGTCTCTTGGTAGAACAATGTTTTCTTTTGGCTGTCTGCCCAGTAATGGGATTGCTGGATGAATGGTATTTCTGTTTTAAGTTCTTTGAGGAATCTCCAAACTGTTTTGCACAGTGGCTGAACTAATTTACATTCCTGCTCACAGTGGATAATTGGTTTCGATTTGCATTTCTCTGATGATTAGTGATGTTTGGCACTTTCTCATGTGTTTGTTGGCTGCTCATACGTCTTCTTTTGAGAAGTATCCATTAGTGTCTTTTGCCCATTTTTAGTGGTTTTTTTTTTTTTGCTTGTTCAATTGTTTAAGTTCCCTATAGATTGCGTAAGTTCTCTATAGATACAGAGTTTCTGAATATTTTCTCCCATTGTGTAGGTTGTCTGTGTACTCTGTGCTAGTTTCTTTTGCTGTGCAGAAGCTCTTTAATTAGGTCCCACTTGTCAATTTTTGCTTCTATTGCTATTACTTTTGAGGACCTAGTCAGAAATTCTTTCCCAAGGCCTATGTCCAGAATTATGTTTCTGAGGTTTTCTTCTGGATTCGCATGTTTTGAGGTCTTACAATAAGTGTATGTTCTCACAGCTCCTCTAGCTGGCTGTTCCATCGTCTCTCTTCCTCTACTCAGGCAGGCTCCCCTATTCCCCGATACACAATAGGATTGAAATTACTGCAGTTCGTGATCCCACAGTGGCCTCAAAGTGTTTATGTGAAAGGAAGAGTTGTATATCTCTCACTTTAAAACCAAAGCTAGACATGATTAAGGTTAGTGTGAAAGGCATGTCAACAGCTGAAGTAGGCTGAAAACTGGCCCTCTTGCTTCAAACAATTAGCCAATTTGCGAATGCAAAAAAAAAAAAAAAGCTCTTAGTGTTACAACTCTTTTGCAATTTGTCTAGCAGGCTTTCTGGTTTTTGCCGGAAAGCCCCTCTCATGCTAAAAAAGAAAAAGAAATGTTAAAAATAAATAAATAAATAAATAAATAAATAAGCTCTTGAAATATATTAAAAGTGCTACTCCAGTGAACACATGAAGAGAAACAGCCATACTGCGGATACACAGAAAGTTTTAGTGGTTGGAATAGAAGATCAGACCAGCCAAACATTTCCTTAAGCCAAAGTCTAACCCAGAGCAAGGCCCTAACTCTTCAATTCTATGTAGGCCAAGAGAGGTGAGAAGGATGCAGAAGAAAAGTCTGAAGCTAGCAGAGGTCGATTTGTGAGCTTCAGGAAATGAAGCCATTTCCGTAAAATAAAAGTGCAAGGTGAAACTGCGTATGCAGAAGCTGCAGCAAGTTCTCCAGAAGATCTAGTTAAGACCATTGATGACGGTCACTGCACTAAACAACAGATTTTCAGTGAAGATGAAACAGCATTCTGCTGAAAGAACATGCTAGCTGGGACTTTCATAATTAGAGAGAAGAAGGCAATGCCTGGCTTCAAATTTTCAAAGGACAGACTAACTCTCTTATTAGGGGCTAATGTGCTGGTGACTTTAAGTCGATGACAAAGCTCATCGATCATTCCAAAATTCCTAGGGCCCTTAAAAATGATGCTAAATTTACTCTCCCTCTGCTCTAGAAATGCAACAACAAAGCCTGGATAGCAGCACGTCTGTTTACAGCATGGTTTACTGAATATTTTAAGCCCAATGTTGATTTCTACTGCTTAAAATAAACCTCTTTCAGAATATTACTGCTCATTGACAATGCACCTGTTCGTCCAAGAGCTCTGATGGAGAGGTACAAGATTAACGTTGTTTTCATACCTGCTAGCACAACATCTATTCTGCACCCCATGGACCAAGGAGTCATTTTAGCCTCTAAGTCTTGTTATTTAAAGTTGAACATGCCATAGATAACAATACCTCTGATGGATCGGGGCAAAGTCAATTAAAAACCTTGTGGAAAAGGTTCACCTTTTTAGATCATTTAAGAGCATTCATGATTCATGAGAGAAGGAAAAACATGAACGCTGACAGGACTTTGGAAGATGTTGATTCCAACGCTTATGGATGACTCTGACAGGTTTATGATTTCAGTGGAGGAAGGAACTGTGGATGAGGTGGAAAAAGCAAGAGAACTAGAATTAGAAGTGGAGCCTGAAATGTGACTGGATTGCTGCAATCTCAGGGTAAAACTTGAACGGATGAGGAGTGGCTTCTTATGGATGAGCAAAGAAAGTGTCTTCTGGAGATAAAATCTACCCTGGTGAAGATGCTGTGAATGCAGCTGAAGTGAAAACAAAGGATTTCTAATTTCCATCAACTTAGTTAACGAAGCAGCGGCCAGATTTGAGAGAACTGACTCCAATTTTGAAAGAAGTTCTACTGAGGGTAAAATGCTATCAAAAAGCATCACATGCTATAGAGAAGTCCTTCCTGAAAGGAAGATTCCATTGATGCAGAAAACTTCATTGTTGTCTTATCTGAAGAAATTACCACAGCCACCCAACCTTCAGCAATACCACTGTGATCAGCCAGCAGGCATCGACATCCACGCAAGACCCTTTACTAGCAAAAAGATTACAACTCGCTGCAGGCTCAGATGATCATTAGCATTTTTAGCAATCAGGTATTTTTAAATTAAGGTAGGTACATTGTTTTTTAGGAACAATGCAATTGCACCCTCATTTACTGCATTATAGTGTAAATACAACTTTTAAATGCACTGGAAAACCAAAAACATTTGTGTGACTTGCTTTATTGGGATAGCTGCTTCATTAGGGTCATCTGGAGCTGAACCTGCAGTGTCCCCGAGGTGTGTGTGTGGACAAGGAGTCTATTTGCTTTGCAGTCTCAGTATCCCAAAAATAAGGGGTTCCCAAGCTATAAGAACTTCTTCACCTGGAATTGCTTTCTTAAAGTTTTTGAAAGGTCAACATTTTTTTACTCTTATATTTGTATTATTTTGAACTGAATCCGTTGTTAGTGAGAATATATCTGCAGAAAAACTGCAGATTTGGTGAAGATATGCAATTGTTTTTGACCTGAGACCTAGAGTTATAATACATCATTAGATTACTTTTATGAAGTTTTCAACTTAAAGCTATTTCAGCTACTCAAATAGTATCCTTTTTTTTTGTTTTAAATTCGTTATTTTGAAAGCATTTGTTATTACAAAAGAGTAAATGTGTATTTAGAAATTAGAAAACAAGAGAAAAAATAAGAAAATAAAAATGTTGAGGTCACCACTGTTAACACCATAGTGTCTATATTCTAGGTCTCTTTCTTCCCTTCTCTATCCATATTTCTAATATTCATTCTTTTTTTTTTTTACTAGATTGACATTCTATTATAATGATATTTTGTCATCAATGTTTCTCCATTAATTTTCTCCACCTTTTAATGTAATTACATTTTTATTTTATCATATACACTGTCCATTTTAAATTTTTCCAGTTGTTCTGAAATGTTATTTACAGCTGGCTTGTCTAAACCAGGACCTGATCCAGAACCACAAATGGCATCTGGTCATTATATCCTTAAATATTTATTAATCTGTCACAGTCCCCATTGTTTTCTTCAAGCTGGAAGTCACTTTTAACATCTTGATAGATTCAAGTTAAGCATATTTGCTTGAATATATCTAGGGTGATATGAGCTCTATACACGTCAAATCAGGAGACACATACTAAGCCATGCTAAGAATGACTTAACATGAATTAAGATGATGATTGTCTCATGTTTCCAATGTAAAATTATGCTTAGTCAAATATAATTTTTCAAAAGCCAAAAACATAGTTCATACAAATAGGAAGTGAATATATGACAAAGACTTATTTAACTCATGACTGGGGGAATAAGGAGTATGGCAATCTTGGTTCAAAGAATTACAGGAAAAACAGAAGTATTTATAGCCACTGAAAGAAATCATGTTATGATAAGATTTCTAAGGTAGCTCCAAGATAGGTTAATGTTTTATATGATGATGAAATTATAAACTTGGGGTGATCTTTTTAAGCGGGTGACACCATTTGTGTCTCTCTCAGACGTGGGCTCGCTGGTATGCGAAAATCATTTGCATGGAGTCGATTTTCTGCAGCTTAGCCCCTTCCCTTACAGAGTTGTTAAATACCTTAATCAATAGTGAACTGCGAGTCAACACAGATGTACAGCACTAGAGAATTAGATAATCCTGGGGTGGGCATGATGGACGGGCTCAGTGCTTCTTTGAAAGGACGTGCAGCCACATCTACATCTGGGGTCTAGTTTTCTTTTCTTTCTTTCTTTTTTTGAGATGGAGTCTTGCTCTGTTGCCCATGCTAGAGTACAGTGGCATGATATCAGCTCACTGCAACCTCCACCTCCCAGGTTCAAGCGATTCTCCTGCCTCAGCCTCCCGAGTAGCTGAGATTACAGGCGCCTGCCAACGTGTCCAGCTAATTTTTGTATTTTTAGTAGAGACAGGGTTTCACCATTTCGGCTAGGCTGGTCTCAAATTCCTGACCTCCTGATCCACCTTTCTTGGCCTCCCAAAGTGCTGAGATTACAGGCATGAACCACCATGCCCAGCCAGGGTCTGGTTTTCTTAACCTCTCTCCCCATTTCTGATTTGACTAGAGAGCAATGTGTGCTGTGTTACTGTGGCACTCCACAGAGTACTTGTTCCTTAAATTATAAACCTAATGATTGTATCAACAGTTGATAATCCTTGCCTGAATCAGTAATTTCAACAGTGTTATGGAAGGTGGACTTTCTAATTCCTTCATTTCTTTTAAAACATGGTTAGCTAATTTTTTTTCTAATAAAAAAGAACTTACCCTCAATAAGTGTGGTGGTTGGCTATTACATTAAGTAATAAAAATCTGAACCCCAATCCCAGATGAGAACAGGCCTGCAGTAGTGAATTTTGAGAACACTTTTTCCCCAACTTTGGAGCCACAGAAAGTGGGATGACCTTGCTTCCCATCTGCGTTTGCCGAAGGGGCTCTTCCACCGAGGAGGCCCATCTCTATGTTAGGGTTGCAGATGTAATTTCCAACTCCCTAGTGACCTAATGTCGCGTGGATACTTAGGGTCCAAGCTTCTGATGTTCCTGCCCCTCCTGCAGGGCGGCTGCAGCACAGACTCCCTCCCTTGCTGGTGTCTGGCCCCCTTTATTTGTGGCCTCTGTAGATGTTGCTTGTTTGTGAGCTATGCTATATATTTGAAAAGATGGTCAATGCCTTTCAGTCAGCAATTCTAGTTGTAAAGCTGTAGAATGTTCAGCTTATTTGATCCACAATATTTTTTTTTTAAAGTCACTACTCAGAGTTTTCTGCTTTTTTTTTTTTTCTGTCTTTAAGGTCTACTGAATAAATGGCCTCTCTTTGAGTGGAGAGTAGCTCAGTAGTCAGATGACTACATTCGCTCATCTTCCTTCAGAGATTAGGCCTGTCACATGATATTGGTCACATAATAGTGCGGGTTCTTTGGGTAGAAGACTTCCTGGCCATCCTGTAATCGCAGCACGTATTTACTGAGCTCTGCTCTTTAGTAGATGCCATGCTACAGCTTCACTCTCATTGTTATCCTTATAAAACGGGAACTGTTTCCTTGTTCCCCTTGCAAGGCATGTGATGGGGAAGTGGCTTGCTTCTTCAGTGCTCAGCTGTCTATACCTCTGAGGGGCACGCAGATGGGCAGGCTGTGGGGCTCTGACCCCCCCACAGCAGCTAGGGGTGAATGTTTACAGCTCCCAAAGACCCAGTGGACCTGTGCTGTCATGTGTGTGCTCTTTTAGTTTTGCCATCGACAGGCAGTTTGTGTCACCAGCTCCATTAGACCCTCTACCCTGTTGCAAGGGCAGAGGGCTTTCTGTATCCCAGGTTCTTGCCTTAGTGTACTGGAAGAATCAGATCACACCTGGGCTTGGAGAATGAGTGCAAGGTTTTATTGAGTGGAGGTAGCTCTTAGCAGATGGGGGAGCCAGAAAGGAGATGGAGTGGGAAGTCTTTCCCCTAGAATCAGACAGGTGAGCACCCCTCTTCTCCCACAACCCCAGCCAAACTCAACGTTGGTCCATGAGTCGACAGCCT
Source organism: Cheracebus regulus (assembly GCA_963574635.1). Classification (NCBI taxonomy): domain Eukaryota; kingdom Metazoa; phylum Chordata; class Mammalia; order Primates; family Pitheciidae; genus Cheracebus; species Cheracebus regulus. Next base: position 40,195 of record CAUYQU010003517.1, on the reverse strand, counting down.
GCCAGCGTGCCGGTGTCTACCAGTGCCTGTCCGTGTGCTCTTCAACCAATGTGCTCCTCAACCGATGGACTCCTCAACACTGTGCTCCTCAACTGATGTGCTCCTCAACGGTGTGCTCTTCAATGGACGCTGCTACTCAATGATGTGCTCCTCAACCGATGTGCTCCTCAACGCTGTGCTCCTCAACACTGTGCTCCTCAACGATGTGCTCCTCAACCGATGTGCTCCTCTACCGATGTGCTCCTCAACGATGTGCTCTTCAATGGACACTGCTACTCAATGATGTGCTCCTCAACCAATATACTCCTCAATGACGTGCTCCTCAACTGATGTTCTCCTCTCGACGTCCAGCCGCTCGTGTCTTGGGGTTTTTATAGGCACAGGATGGAGGCATGGTGGGCCAGGGTGCTCTAGGAAATGCAACATTTGGGAGCGAAGGCAGGGGTGCCTATCCTTACCTAGGTCTGTGGACACAGGCCCGAGGGTGGAGCTCTAGCCAGGGACCCACCTTTCTCTACGCAGCACTTCCCGCCTCACTCCCATATCACTTAGTCCTCCCAGCAACGCACGATGGCAGGTGCAAATGTTCTTTCCTGCGGGGAGAAAATGAGGCACAAGAAAGTTACTTTGCTTCCCCAGGAGCACGTGTGTAATGAATGGCAGAGCGAGTCTGTAGCCAGCTCTGTTGAGCCCCACAGCTGTGTTTACATCTGCTACACCAAGAAAGGTTCCCATGCAGTAGGAATTGACTGGGTTTTGCCCTGCACTCTACCCATCCTACAGGCACTCTGCCTCATTCTAGAGAAACTTCACAAGCCCTGGAGATCACAGAATGAGCCTTGCTATCCAGATGAGGAAGCTGAGCTCAGACAGATTCACTAACTTATCTGCAGCCACACAGGTAAGAAATGGCTTTCTTCACCATCTCACATTGCAAACCTACTTTTTACTGATAAACAGCCCCCATGTGACATGCAGGCTGCAATTGAGGTGGCGCCTTCCCTCTGTGTAGAGTGAAGTCACTTCACCTGCAGAATGTGGGTTCTGGGCTCAGGTGTGCCCCTTGCTCTTGCCTCCTAATGCTCCCAGGGGAGGGGACTGTGGCAGTGCCTCTGTCTAACATGGGCCACCGTCAGACCACCTGCGGCCCCGATGATTGCCACGGCTCCCCGGCTTTGGGCAGTGCAGAAATGGCTTGGCAGCAAGTTATTGTGAGGAATCGCTTGCGGATGAAGAGGTCCAGCTGCTGGCGGTCTCCGCTGTCTGAGTTCTGGATGCATTGAAGGGCCTAGAAGAGATTCACAGGCAAAGGCAGTTTACGTGTCTCATGTTCCCTTTCTCTCTTGGAGTGGGGAGAAAACTAGGTAGAGTTAATGATAAGTGCTTGGTCTACAGTATTGGGTTGATTTTGAAATCATGGATTTTTCAGTTCAAAGCTGAAGTGATATCTAGCTCTCCTTTGGTCTGTCTGAGACTTTATATTTTTTCATCCTAGAAAATAAGATGGAGAAATGAGGTAGACCAGATGTGGAGGTGACAGACACTGCATGAAAAGGGTAAGAGCCACAGAAAAAAGCTCACAGAAGAGATTAAAGGAAAACCCTTCAGTTTAAAGAGGTAAATAAGGAATATCAACTGCGTTAAAAACGTTTCCTTGCTCCGGAAATTACGTTTACAACCACAGCGTGTATTTCGGCAGCACCTTCATTTTTATCTGAAGGTGGCCGGCACTGGCCTTCCTTCACGGGACCTCTGCTGATCCGTGAGGCAGAAACGCCACTGCCATTTCGGCTTTGTCTCTCCTCCAAGAACAGGCAATCCTGGCGGAGGTTTGATTTTCAAGCAGCTCATGCTTCTTGATTCCTTGAAGGTCCTTCTAGTTAGATCTTTAAATCACTGTTTTCTTTGTCACTGTGTTGTGTGGAGGAAGGATGACAGAGGGCAAAAGCACGCATTCGAGTGGCAGCCGAGGGGCTGGGCATATGGAGTGCTTTTGGTACCCAGGCGATGGACTGTTTGCTTCCGTGGCTCCAGATTCCTGGGTCTGGATCTCTCTTAGCAACCACAGCTTCCAGGTAGACCAGCAGGATGAAAAGGACTTTGATCTTGAAAACTCAAGCTTCACTTCCCACTGAAGGCAATGGCTTGTGAAAACAGTCCAAATGATTCATGACTGTTTCTTATTCTCAGATTTCTTTTTCTTTCTTTCTTTCTTTCTTTTTTTTTTTTTGAGACAGAGTCTCACTCTGTTGCCAGGCACCAGGCTGGAGTGCAATGGCACAATCTTGGCTCACTGCAACCTCCACCTCCCAGGTTCAAGCAATTCTCCTGCCTCAGCCTCCCGAGTAGCTGGGATTACAGGTACATGTCACCACACTCAGTGAATTTTTGTATTTTTAGTAGAGACGGGGTTTCACCATGTTGGCCAGGATGGTCTCGATCTCTTGATCTCGTGATCCGCCTGCCTCGGACTCCCAAAGTGCTGGGATTACAGGCTTAAGCCACCAATCCCGGCCTCCCAGATTTCTTTCTAAGGAAACACTGCTGAGTGCTCCAGTTCAGCTCTTGGTTTTCCTTTTAGTAGTAAGAGCCGCAGACAAAGGCTCACTCGCTAACTCTCTGCAGAAGGACGAATTCACATGGGAAGGTACAAGCAGAACATGCCCAGTGTCCTTGTCTAAGAGAACCAGGGCCCTCACATGACCACCTGATTGTCAGTCAATTAGCAGTGTTTCATGAATACCAGCAAGACAGCAAAAAGTAAATCCCATTACATTTGAAAAACAATGACATAAGTACTTTTCAGTACTGAGATATTGTTTGCATACAGCACAATGCACACTTTTCTGGTATATAATTTGATCAGTTTTGGTGTGCAGTCATGTAACTAGGATAGAATATTTCCATCCCTTTGCAAAGTCTCCTTATGCCATTTGCATTGGATCAATATCCCTCTGCCCCCAGCCGCTGGCAAATGCTAATCTGATTTCTGCCTCTATGGTTTTATCTTTTTCACAAGGGCATGTACATGGAATCATGTAGCAGGTATTCCTTTGTATCTGGTATCTTTTGCTTGGCACACTGACGCTGAGAACTCCCATGTTACCATGTGCATAAGTAGCTGTTCCTTTTCTACAGAGTAGTACTCCTCAGCAGAGAGACTGCAATTTGTTTTTCCACTCCTAGTGTATGGGCATTTGCAGTGTTTTCAGTTTTTGTTCTTATTGTGAATAAATCTGCTTTTAGATGTTCACATACAGGACTTGCATGAACATACATGTTCATTCCTTCTGGGTAAATACCTGGAATGGTGTGCTATGTTCTATGTAGAGATGGCATCTAACTGCCCAGGGCACTGCCCAACTGTCTGCTAAAGTAGGTTTCCAACAGGTGGCATCTGAGTAGGTCTTGTGTTTTTAATCTCTGCCTTTTAATTGAACATTTAGACCACGTATGTTTTATGTGATTATTGACGCGGCAGTGTCCTATTTGTCCTTAGGGTTTTTTCTCTTTTTCTGCCTTCTTTTGCATTCATCAAGCATATTTTTATAATTCCATTGTATGTAACCTGTGAGCTCATCAGTCACCCCTCCAGAGCTTTTGCATTGATTGCTCAGAGGCAGAGGGTGGGTGCCTTTCCCCTCACTTGGATGCACAGATCTCTGCTTGGGATTGGGGGCTGAGGAGGCTTTTCTGCCCTCTCAGCAGCTTGCAGCACCTGTTTTATGTTGCAGAAGGTGAAGGAGTTGGGCTGGGTCCTGCCATGTCCTCCGGGGTCTTTCCTGGGTCTCTTGCTCTTTCATTCCCCTTCAGTGAGAACACAGTGGCTGGTGGAGGCACACGAAGAGAGCTGGCGAGTGAGACAGACTCCCCATTGTGTCTGGGGTCTGCAGGGAGTCCAAGCCAGCACCCTAGGAATGCGTAACACCCTTGGCTGCATTCTTCTTCTCCGCTTCTAGGGCCATGGTGCTTTCTTCTAGAATCATTGAGACTCTGTGTTGCTTTGTTTTGTTTAATGCAAGAAGCAAGGGGCAGATGGCATGATGTTAACAGATGGATAAGAAACTGAACGACTCCATTTCTACTTGTTTTCCAACTCCTTTATGTAAAAATGATCTTCAAACAGAAAGGACAGAGCAAACTTGAGAGAACTGAAATTTCAAATAGAACATAATCCATCACATCTGCTGTCTGTAAGGAAGTATAAGCTGTCAGACCCAGGAGATCTAAAGGACCTCAGAAATGAGATGGCCAAGCCCTTGGAGGAAATCCTGGTAGAATCTTGAGGAAAGAGAGAAGACAGAAGAAGAAGAGACAGACAGATGGCCTGGTCTTTGAGATGGGAATAAGGGTTGCCTGGAGAACACAGATGAGTGCACACTATCTATGAACAATTTTAGTTTAGCTGTTAAAAGATGCTTTGGAAAATTCTAGAAAATAAATGAACAAGCATTGGCTCACTTAAAAAGCCATGCCAAGGTGACCTCATTGCCTGTGGGAACCAGCTTGGGACGTGTGGGAGCCACACTGGGTCTTAACTCCCTCCAGGCCCTCAGTCTCCCTGAGGACAAGATGGAGAAATGCAGGTTAGAATTAATTCACACATGTGAACGGAGAGCTGGCTGGACAGTTCTATCTGACAGGGGAATGTGGACTCTGAAGATGTCTGGTTTGTCCTGATGCTTAGTCCTTGGACCTGTTCTATTAAACACTGATTGTGCTCTGAATTATGAGGCCCATCACTATCCCCCTGAGGAACTCACCAGCTCCTTCCCCAGGTGTGTGGGATCCAAACTACAGAGCACGAAGGATCAGCACTTTCGGGGAGACGCTCTTCAATGTCCACACAGAGACCGGGACGAATTCTTGGACTTTCTTCCCTAACTTCTCTCAGCCTACTTGCCATGCACAGCCAACCCCACCATGAAGGAAACCAGCAAGTTTTCTCTTGGTGTTTATTGAATGGGATGCTGGTGCCTCCTGGGGTGATTCACTTTTTACAAAACTACGTTGACATTCTTGCTTATAGGCCTCGTTAGAAATAAAGCTTGGAGCAGCAGGGAAAAATGAGCACTCAGACACAGGATTTCTCAGCAAAGCAAATTTACTTCTGTGCAGAAGGATGTCTGTCATAGGGCTGATAGCCACGAGAGCACCCTGAACAAAGGAAAGTAGAAGCCTTTTTTTTTTTTTTTAGGGAACTTGTGATCCACTTATTAATTATTTGAACCTGTATGAGTATCTACTGTGTCTTACTAATTTTCCTTTTATTAAAATTAAATTTAATTTAATTTAATTTTACTTCAGGTGTATACTATATCCAGCATTTCTCCTCATGTTATCCCTCCCCACCCTCCCCTTCCTCCCCACCCCCCGCTGTCCTTCCCCTACCCACCCCCAACTGCCCCCAGTGTGTGATGCTCCTCTCCCTGAGTCCACATGTTCTCATTGTTCAACACCCACCTATGAGTGACAACAGGTGGTGTTTGGTTTTCTGTTCTTGTGTCAGTTTGCTGAGAATGATGGCTTCCAGATTCATCCAAGTCCCTACAAAAGACACGAAATCATCATTTTTTACGGCTGCATAGTATTCCATGGTGTATATGTGCCACATTTTCTTTGTCCAGTCTATCAATGATGGGCATTTGGGTTGGTTCCAGGTCTTTGCTGTTGTACACAGGGCTGCAATGAACATACGTGTGCATGTGTCTTTATAGTAGAATGATTTATAGTTCTTTGGATATATACCCAGTAATGGGATTGCTAGGTCAAATGGAATTTCTATTTCTAGATCCTTGAGAAATCGCCACACTGTCTTCCACAATCGTTGAACTAATTTACACTCCCACCAACAGTGTAAAAGTGTTCCTATTTCTCCACATTCTCTCCAGCATCTGTTGCCTCCTGATTTTTTAATGATCACCATTCTAACTGGTGTGAGATGGTATCACAATGTGGTTTTGATTTGCATTTCTGTAATGATCAGTGATGAGGAGCATTTTTTCATATGTTTGTTGGCCTCATATATGTCTTCTTTTGAAAAGCATCTGTTCGTGTCCTTGGCCCACTTTTGAATGGGGTTGTTTGTTTTTTTCTTGTAAATCTGTTTTAGTTCTTTGTAGATTCTGGATATTAGCCTTTTGTCAGATGTGTAGATTGCAAAAATTTTTTCCCATTCTGTTGGTTGCCGGTTCGCTCTAATGATGATTTCTTTTGCTGTACAGCAGCTCTGAATTTTAATTAGATCCATTTGTCTATCTTGGCTTTTGTTGCCATTGCTTTTGGTGTTTTAGTCATGATGGATCCACATGACTCCTGCCTCTGTGTCCTTTCCCTATTGGCTGGGGTTGACGGCACAATTTAAACTAGACCTGGTTGGTTAAACATTTAAACTTTCTTAGATAAGGTGGACGTGTGATAGGAGAGAGGGGAAGGAGGGAGGGATGCATCTAGTTCATCTGCGGTGAACCAGAGAGCCAGTCCTTTCCCAAATAAGAAAAGGAAAGGGAGCTGGTGCTGTGGCATGTCTGGGCATGTAGTAAAATCAAAAAGAAGAAAAGGAGAAGAAAGAGGAGTGGGCGACTTGGAATGAAAGAATAAAACGATGAGCAGGCTGTTTAAAGAGAAACCTTGTCATATCTCACAGGCTGCAAGAAACTCCGAGTAAGATGCACTGGTTTGCCTTTGGAACATAGGATAGACACTGTTATCAGAAGCGGCTGCAATCTTACACCAGATTGGAATGTTTTCCCTTCATAGCATTTTTAAAACTTTTCCACAAAATAACAGCATTGCAGTTATATTTAATTGCATAATGTCAGCCTCCCTTAAAATAATGTTGAAAAGATCATACTTTAAAATAGTAATCATGGGGAAATGCCTGACTTGAGGAGTTTAGCAGTTATAAATGTTCCTCCAACATTAATTGTTCAATAGGTATCTGCTGATGTGACTGTGACATGTAATGCAATGGGAACCTTGGAAAAAAACCAGATTTACAGGATCTCTGGTTCCCCAAGACACCTAACAGAGTGTGGCATTCACAGCCTGCTCATCCAGGAGAAGCCACAATTCCCACGCCAGATGTTCACGTTGCTATTTTAAAATCCTGGGCTCCAGCTGTATGTGTGAGACACATATTGCGCACCCTACATTCAGAATCTCAGTCTAACTCACACTCCCGTGAAGCATTTTCACAGATGTCTGAATTCACGCTGAATTGTACTGTGTCCCATGTGTTTAATGACAATCTGAGAATTTGGTGGTGAAAGAAGTCTCATGGCCTATTCTGGTTACTGTTAAATTGCACCGGTATTCTTTTGTGATCTGGAAATAACTCATGTCTTGCTGTGATGTGATTTAAAGTGCAATGTTGCAGGGTTGCATGGTGTGGTAAAGACGAGGTGTGCATCCCTCCCGGCTCCAGTGAGCACTGTTTCCTTCTGCACGGCCCCGTCGGGCTCCACCGCGCCCTCAGATGTGTGGCGTGGGGCTGTGATGGGCTTCCCAAGAAGCAAGATTCATCCAACTTCTCTCAGGAGCTCACAGTGTGTTTGTGAAGATACGGCTTATGCAAGAGGCCATTCAGGCCACAGGACAGGGTGGGGTCCACTGTCACAAGGGAACGCTACAGACAACACATTTGTAATGAGGTGAAGGATATTATTTACTAGAAATTCACCAGGGGGGCTTCTCATGAGATGACAAAAAAATACAGTTTCCAGGGAGCTCCAAGCTTCATTCCAGTGGAGTGAGACCCCGAGAAGGATCATGGAGGTTTGGGGTCTTCCAGCCGACTTGGTGGGGGGTATGGCACAGGAATTTGAGGCCACTCCAGGCTCAGATGCGAGGTGTCGGGCAGGAAGGAGGAAGAGACATCTGTGTGGGAAGTCCCAGGGTGGCGGGGGACAGAGTTGAGAGCGAGTTCAGAGAGTAGAATGGTCTGGGGCCTTCAGGAGGAAACAGGATGGGGAAGGAGGGAGAGGGGAATTGTTTAGAAGGTCTGTGGCTACGAATTGGATTCCCTTTAATGCTCTTTGAGAGCTGCTAATAAATATAGGAACTCAGTTTTTAAAATTAATTTAAAATGTTTTAGCTTTGCAGAGGCATAATTGACAAATAACAGCATATATTTGAAATGTACAACGTGCTGATGTGATCCATTGCGGAAGGATTGCACGGTGAGCACATGGCCACGGTGACTGCATGGCCATGGTGAGCGTATGACACGCAGCAGTCGTCACCTGCAGGCATGGACCCTTCCCAACCTCACACTCCATGATGCTGTGTTAACTGCGTCATCCTGAACTGGAAGAGGTGCATCCATAGGAGATGGGGTTAAGGCTTCAGTCTTTGGTGGTGATTTTGCAGACAACCATCACCACCACCACCGGAAGCCCTGGTGGAAAATGAAGGTTCCGGGCCCACCTCTGAGCTCTTGAACAGGAAGCCCAGGAATGCGCATTGGTAGCAGGCTGTCCTGCTGTTTCTAAATCATGCCTGAGTCAGAAGGCCAATGCGCTTAGTGAAGGGTGAGATGAACTGGACAGGCAATTCCTGTGCTCTGTGATGGCATTGTCTGTTGCTCTGTCCCAGCCACGGATGATTCTTGTGGTACAAAAGCGTCTGTCATGATGGATTCCTGGATGGACTCTGACTGACTCAGAGCTGACCTGGTGGATGCCAGCCATGTGTTGGCAGCTGGCCATTGCTCTCCCTCTGTTTGGTGGGAAATAGCTCTTTGGGAAACGCCAGTCCAGCCCACCTCTGTCCTGGGCTCCCAGGACAACTGAGCAGGACAAACAGTAGCCTGTCTACTGCAATTCAGGCATGAGACTGGGATGGCCAGCCCAGAGCCAGCTGGGGAGGTGGGACCCAGCACGATTCACCCACGTTCAATTGCTTTGTCTGTGGCTGACAAGCTGAAGTCACGCTGTCACATGCTCAACTTCAGAGTCTGACCAGCCCCGAAGGCGCCCCAGACAAGCATGTTGCAGAAAAATCACACCACTTGGAGAAGGCTTTGTCTTGGATACGCCTGTAGCTACTCTGGGCCTTTCCTGTCGGACCGTGCCCTGATTCATTACCGCAAGTGCAACACAGCTTGGTTTCCTCAGAGACGTTTGCAGGGAGGGAAGACAACAGGATGAAGTGTGCCAAATCTGGGAGAGGTGAGGGAGGCAGAGAGCAACCGTCAGACTGTCGGAAGACAGCCCCAGGGCCACTGAGCGCTGCTCTGAAATAAAGCCGCAGAACCTTTCATTTGTTCTGGGGAACTGAACATTGAAAATGACAACTTTCAGGGAAAGTTTTATTACAAAGTGCATTTACATCTTCCATCTCATGGAATCCCAGGTACTTCAGTCCCTGCGGGCGCTGGCTTACCAGTGCTAGAGAGCTGGCATCGCCTCCCAGCCAGCAGTGTGACCTCGTGCTGAATACGGGGCCTCGGGCCCTTCCTGTCACTGGGGCCTGATCGCTGCTTCTCAGATGGTGCTCCCCAAAGCTGAGGCCAGCGAGCGCCTCTCGACTGCCAGGGATAGGTAATATTATCCTTGTGCTACAGATGAGCACATTAGAGACAAAAGACCAAAGTGGCCTCACCATACACCATCTAGCCGAGCTGCATTTGCCAAGGTTCTCCAAGGAGCAGAGTAGAGAGGGCGTGGGTGTGGGTGTGTTTGCACATAAAGAGCAAGACACATACAGAGAGAGGTGGGCTTGAAGGCTCATAGAATCCGGGGGCTGGCAAGTCTGAAGTTTGTACAGCAGGTGGGCAGGCTGGCAGTTCCTGTAATCTGCAGTCTGGAGGTGGCCTGGAGACAGAATTCCTTCCACTCCGGGAAGCCGTGGACTTTTCCTCATAAGGCCTTCAACAGACTGGATGAGGCCCCCACCCCTAACACTGTGGACGGGGAGGGTCCTCTGTTTTATTCCAAATCCACTGACTTCAATGTCAATCTCATCTGAAAAACATCTTCACAGCGACACCTAGCCTGGGGCTTAACCAGACAACAGCACCACGGCCTGGCCCCGTGGACACATAAAATTAAACATTAAAGAGATGCTGAGGGAATTGAAACAAACCAGGATGACACATGTTCCCAGGTACCCCTGGGATTGTCACTCAATGGACAGTCGGCTTAGCGATGAATGGGAATGACCAGCTCTTGTGGCTTCTTGAAGGTCAGGGAACCCAGGGCAGGGAACCCAGGCTGTAGCATCCATCACGGCTGAAAAGCAAGCTCTTCTACTCAGGGAATGCTGTAGAGTTGTCTGTGGAGGGGAAGAACAGGCAGAAGGTGTTCCTGGAACATTCTGCTACAGGAGATGGCTGCCCTCGGTGCGTCCTCCTTCCGTGTTGGTGTCTCCTGAGCCTCTGTTCTCTGGGAAGCACTCCATGCCAGTGTTCTCCTGCAGTCTGAAGTCACCTGCTGCATGCTGCATGCCAGGGAGCCCTGCAGGTGTCTCCTGAACCTGGGGTCTCTGGGAAGCACTCCATCCCAGCAACCTCCTAAGCTGCCTGAACCTGTGATCTCTGGGAGGAGCCTCATGCCAGTGTCCTCTTGTTGTCCTAAGTTCCCTGAGCCTATGATCTCTGGGAAGTGCCCATGCCAGCGTCCTCCTGTCGTCCTAAGTCCCCTGAGCCTGTGATCTCTGGGAGGCATTCCACCCCAGCATCCTCCCTGAGTCCAAAGCCTCCTGATTCTATAATCTCTGAGAAGTGCCCCATGCCAGTGTCCTCCTGCTGTCCTAAGCCTCCTGAGACTGTGATCTCTGGGAGGTGCTCCACCCCAGTGTCCTCCTGGAATCCGAAGCTTCCTGCTGTGTACTGCCTGGCCCAGAGCCCCGCAGGTCTACATGGAAGTGCTTGGACAAGCTCACTGGTGTGAGTGGCCTATACTGGGTATCACATTGCCTTTACTATCACACACGCATCATTATGGCCTTCAAGGAACGAGGCTCATGAGGGTATTTTAGTCACTGTGACCCATTCCTAGGGGACAGACTTAGATTAAGGGGGCCTTTTACTGCTTCTAGGGAAATGTGAGTTTGTGCCGTGATTCTGTGTGATGTGGCCAGATCACCTTGAGGGCTCTGCGGTCCTCCTCAGAATACCCCCCGAGCTTCAGCAGACCCCCTGCCCTTCAGAGTTCCTCTTGTATTAGAACTGTGGATGGCGTGTGTGTCTTCACCACTGGGTTGTAAACACCCCTCAGAGTGGATTCTAAACACATTTTGAAGGGGAGAAGAAGCTTACCTTTACATTTCTTCCTGCATCTAGCACACGACAGGTACTTGGGCAAATGTTGAAGATACAGAAACAACATTCCTGGGGAGAACTGTGACTGTTATGGCCTTTTTGGAGTCTGTTCCACGGGAGAGCACAGAACTAAGGAGGCACAATGTGCAGCTGAATGCAGCATTGATGACGACTGGCTGATCAATGAGGCGGGACTTAAACTCCCTGTGCTTGTGTGACCTAAAGAACATTCCTGCACAGCATAGAACTTGACAGAAAAATTTAAAAATTCATTGAAAGCAACGCTGCTTGCTCCTTTGGACAGCTGTGACAGTGTGCAATCCCATATCAGTGCAGAGTCAGAAGCTATCATGGGTGCATGGATAAGGAACCCATGGTCCACATACCCAACGGAGTCCATTTCGGCCGTAGCAGTAATGAGCTCCTGTCCTTCCCAGCAACACAGACAAGCCTGGAGTATGTTACGTGAAGTGAAGTAACTCAGGCATGGAAAGACCAATACTGCGTGTTCTCATTCACACGCATGAGCTCATAGAAACAGAGAGCAGAACCATGAATATCGGAGGCTGGGAAAGGGGGAAGGATAGGGAGAGGTTCGCTAATAGACACAAAATGTTAGCCAGATCGTGACAGCTAGAGGAATCAGTTCTAGCGTTTTACAGCATTGTAGGCCAAATATAGTTAACTGATTTATTATACATGTTCAAAAAGCTAGAGTAGAGGACTTTGAATGCTCCAAACAAAAAGAAATTATAAATGTTTGAGGTGATGGATATGCTAATTACCCTGATTTGACCATCATACATTGTATACATGTATCAGAATATGGCCAGATATGGTGGCACATGCTTGTAATCCCAGCACTTTGGGAGTTCGAGGCAGGCGGATCATCTGAGGTCAGGAGTTCGAGGCCAGCCTGACCAATATGGTGAAATCCCATATCTACTAAAAATACAAAAATTACCCAGGAGTGCTGGCGGGCACCTGTAATCCCAGCAACTTGGGAGGCTGAGGCAGGAGAAGGGCTTGAATCCAGGGGGCAGACATTGTAGTGCGACAAGATCGTGCCACTGCACTCCAGCCTGGGCGACAGAGCAAGACCACATGTCAAAATAAATAAATAACCCATAAGTGTGTACAATTATTATGTCTTAACTAAAAAAGAAAAAAGAAACGGATGTCCTCTGAATGAGTCTGGCTTCTCCCCTCAGTGAGCTCCCTTTCCTCTGAAGGTTGAGGCTTCCCGGCCACTCCACCTCTGCTTTGGTTTCGGTAGCTGGCTGGGTTCGATTCCCTTCAACAGAACTCAGGTGGTGTTCGTGGTGGGCGGGTGGGAGACACAGGGAAGGAAGGGTGACGGGGAAGAGGCTCCTGCTGATGACATGAGCATATTGAAACTTTAACTTATTTTATAAATAGATGAGTATTACAGTTGAGCCTCTGAACCTGCAGGATCCACAACCAACCTTGGATCCAAAATATTCAGAAAACATAGCAATGCAACAATAAAAAATAATACAAATAGCAAGCTACTTACACAGCATCCACATTGTACTGCGTGCTACAAAATCGTCTAGGGGTGACTGAAAGTCTGCAGGAGGCTGAGCGCAGGTCATCCGCACACACAACGCCATCCTGAGCATCTGCATCATCTAAGGGTGACTGAAGGTCTGCGGGAGGCTGAGCGTGGGTCGTCCCCACACACAGCGCCATCCTGAGCATCTGCATTGTCTAGGGGTGACTGAAGGTCTGCGGGAGGCTGAGCGTGGGACATCCCCACACACAGCGCCATCCTGAGCATCTGCATCGTCTAGGGGTGACTGAAAGTCTGCGGGAGGCTGAGCGTGGGTCATCCGCACACACAGCGCCATCCTGAGCATCTCATCGTCTAGGGGTGACTGAAAGTCTGTGGGAGGCTGAGCGCGGGTCATCCGCACACACAGCGCCATCCTGAACATCTGCAGGTTGTGCCATTTGCAGGGGTCCTGGAACCAATCTCCTGTGCATATTGAGGAATGACTGTACTTTATTTCTCATTTGCTTGTTTATCCACTCATTTATTTATTCAACTAATAAAGCATCTACCATGGCCAGACGCTGTGCTATAAATACTACAAGTAGATGGGGGCCCCTGAAAGGGTATTTTAAAATGCGTGACAGGCTACTTGCCAGGGAGTCGATGGCTTTGTACGGGACATGTAGGTGAAAAATACTTCCCGACAAGGGGAAGAGGTTCAAGAATGAGCTGCAGAAACAGTGAGGTCTTTCTCGTGTAGCACTGGGCATGGCGTGTGGGCAGGGGGTCCTGTCCAGAGGACTGCAAAGGCCGAGTCACATCTCTGAGTGCTGCCGTCTCCTGCTGGTGGGGGCCAGGCCACTGGCTCCCGTGTGAAGCAGCTGGAAACTATGGGCTGATTGAAGTTAAATTGTTCCAGGACGAAGTCTCATGCTTGGCTTTCAGTTGTGTGATGGATTCCCAGGGCTGCTGTGCTCCTGTGCCGTAAACCACAGAAATGCATTCTCTCACAGGTCTGGAGACCAGAAGTCTAAAGTCAAGGTGGGGTCAGGGTCAGTTCCCTTTGGGGCCTCCCAGGAGAACCTGTTCCGTGTGTCTCCACTTTGCAGTGGTGGCGTCAACCCTTGGTGCTCCTGGCTTGCGGCTACATCACTCGTCTCTGCCTCCGTCTTCATGCGGCGTTCTCATGTGTTTGTGCTCTTCCTCTCTCTCACAAGGACACCAGGTGCACGGGACTAGGACCCACCTCCCTCCAGTGTGACCTCATCTTAACTGACTACATCCATAATAGCACCTTCCAAATACGGTGAAATTTGGGGGCACTATTTAACCAGGTCCTATGTACATGGTTTCACCCAAGCTGAAGAACACAATAGTAAATGAAGGCTTCACTTTCTGAAGATCTGGCTGAGACAGGGATGAGCTGACACGTTGTTGGAGAATGGGAGGGAGTCAGGGTCCCAGCAGAAGAAAAGACTCGCCCCCTCCTCTGGGCTGAGGCCATGAGAGGAACGAGGGGCGAATGCAGGCTGACTGCTGCTGCGCACTTCTGAAAGACGGGCAGCCTGTGTCCCTCTCCCAGTTGATCTTAAGAAAGCACGGTGGGGATCCATAAGGACACTAGAGCATGTCCCAAGAATGCCCAAAACTCTGAATGAGTGACTGTGATAACTGAACAGTCACCTCCCCAAGCTACTGACCAAACAGTTCTTCAAAGCATCTTCACTGCCCAGCACATGGAAAACGGAGGTGGGAGATAGCCATCCTACGGCATTGTGCCCAGGTGGGCCAGTCTTCGGTGGCCGTGCAGGATGCACCTTGACGCGAACCTGATCTTCTGCCATCACACTGTGCTTTGGGCTTGAGCAGGTCCCCTTGCTTATCACATGTGCTCACACTAATGCCCCTTTTCCTCTAGAAAGTGATTGCTGGGAAACTCAAAGGTTATTCTTGCAGCGACTGGAAAGCCTGTCTCTCACCCTGCCACATGCTCAGCATTTGGGATTGGCTTTGGCTGAGCAAGAAATAAACTGCACAATCTTTTGTTTTCCTTCTGTTATTATAACTAATAGCTGTGACCCGAATTCTGTCACCAGCTTGATGGGGTCTGTAGGAAATTGGCATTGTATTCTCCTTGTAACTCAGAGACCCCTCCTTCTGACCTACAGATTAGAAGGTTAATTGAGATTTCTGTGTCCACATCCTAATCTCCTTGTACAATGCGTTCTAAATCTTTATCTCTTTTATCTGGGCATTGCTTAATTACTTTTCAAAAGTAAAACCTGATGGTTCACGGTGAATTACAGGGCAAGAGCGTCCCTGATAAACTCAGGGTGGCAGAAAACAGGGATGATTTATGCAAGGCGGTATTGTGAGGTCAACCTAGCCAAATATACCTTCAGTTCCAGCCTTGCCACTACTGATTGTTTCAATTTTTCCCAAAGATTTTATGAATTGATTTCCATTTATTTTACTTTCAACTTTGTGTATGTCACTTATTAAATCAGAATAGGTGGTGGTTTATTTTTAAAAATAAGTTGCTCAGATGAAATGGGTTGTTTTTCAAACATTAAACCATTGGAAGAATAAAAGACAGTGCAGATGTATACTGTATAAACATATTTAGAAGATAAGTTTTTTCTATCATTTTTATTTTTGCCAACTCTGAGCACTTTCGGCACTGCCTGCTGTAGGGCAGAGAAGCACAGTGGTTAGGAACACAGGTATTGGAATCAGTCCACCCCTGGCTCAAGTCCCATAACTACATTGAGTAGCTGGTGGTCCTGGTCCAGTTAGTTACTTCCTGAATCTATATTACTTTACCCATAAAAGGTCAGGTTAAAGCTATAAGAGTTTTGTGACGCCCAGACGCAACAGTGTGTGAAAGCATTTACCACAGTGCCTGACACCCAGGAGGGTTACTTAAATGTGGGGTGCTACTGCTGGAGATGGTGATGGTGATGATGGTGATGATGGTGATGGTGATCGTGATGATGATGGTGACGGTGATGATGGTGATGGAGGTGGTGATGATGGTGATGATCGTGATGATGGTGATGATGGTGATGGTGGTGATGATGATGATGGTGATGATGGTGATGATGATGATAGTGATGAGATGGTGATAATGATGATGATGGTGATGATGATGATGATGGTGATGATGGTGATGATGATGATGGTGATGATGGTGATGGTGATGATAGTGATGATGATGGTGATGGTGATGGTGATGATGGTGATGGTGATGGTGATGATGGTGATGGTGATGATGGTGATGATGGAGATGATGGTGATGATGATGATGGTGACGATGGTGATGGTGATGATGGTGATGGTGATGATGGTGATGATGGTGATGTTGATGGTGATGATGTTGATGATGGTGATGTTGATGGTGATAGTGATGATGGTGATGATGATGATGGTGAAGATGGTGATGGTGATGGTGATGATGGTGATTATGGTGATGATGTTGATGATGATGATGATGACAATGATGGTGATGGTGATGATGATGATGGTGATGGTGATGATGGTGATGATGATGATGATATTGGTGGTGATGATGGTGATGATGATGATGGTGATGATGGTGATGGTGATGATGATGATGGTGATGGTGGTGATTATGGTGATGATGGTGTTGATGATGATGATGATGATGGTGATGGTGATGATGATGATGGTGATGATGATGATGGTGATGATGGTGATGGTGATGATGATGATGGTGACAGTGATGATGATGGTGATGGTGATGATCGTGATGGAGGTGGTGATGATGGTGATGATGGTGATGGTGATGATGGTGATGATGGTGATGGTGATGATGGTGATGATGATGATGGTGATGATGGTGATGATGATGGTGATGGTGATGATGATGCTGATGGGGTGATAGTGACAGTAATAATGATGAAGATAGTGATTCTGGTAATGATGGTGATGGTGATGTTCATGGTGATGATGATGGTGATGATGGCAGTGATGATGACGATGGTGATGGTGATGATGATGGTGATGGGGTGATAGTGACAGTAATAGTGATGATGATAGTGATTATGGTGATGGTGATGATGGTGATGGTCATGGTGATGATGATGATGGTAATGATGGTGATGATGGCAGTGATGATGACAATGGTGATGGTGATGATGATGGTGATGGAGTGATAGTGACAGTAATAGTGATGATGATCGTGATGATGATGATGGTGATGATCGTGATGGAGGTGGTGATGATGGTGATGATGGTGATGTGGTGGTGACAATGATGATGGTGATGGAAGTGTTGATGATGTTGATGCTGGCAGTGGTGATGGTGATGGTGATGATGCATTAGCATCTGTACAAGGTCTTGAGTTAGGACACCATATTGCCATTTTTATTTATAATCTTCTGTTGGCATACATTTTTTCTTTAACTAGTTATTTAAGGAAAGAGACCACCTTTAACAAGTCTGTTTTAAGGTTCCTACTCTATACAGCACGTATCTTGCATTTAATATCTGTCATTTGCTTGAGACTTTCGTGCTCCCATTATAATACTATTTTTCTTGGACCTCTTGTTTTTATCAATCCTAATTTGCCAGAATTTCTAAAGATAACTCTAAGCTTGGGTCATTTGGGGGGTATTTGTACATATTGAGTGACTCCATGTAGGAGGTAGAAAAGGAGAGTCCCTTCTGAGAGATTTCAAATGGTCCATAATTGACTCATCATTTTCTGAAGATAACCTCCTCCAGCCAAATGGTGAAAGTATTTTGACCCCTTCAGTGCCTGGGTCTCCTGTCGCCCTACAAGCACTGCCTGACTGGGTCTTCTCACTGTTGGATGACTGAGGCTCGTTTAAAAGCATTCTGTTAATGGAGTGTGAAACTGTTCCATTGTGAACATCATGTTGGTTATGGGTGGACAGGTGGATTGCTCCTCCTTCCTGAGTCCACACTGCACAGGACGTCTGGTCACACCCGTGGACAGAAAGCCCTACCAGTCTCTTGAACATGCATGGAGTCGCTGCATCTGCGGGTTCCCACGATGGACTTGGAGCGGCAGCTGGGCATGTGTGAGCATGCATGTGAGTGTGAGTGCGCGTGCAGGTGGAAGGATGTGTCTGGGGAGGGCTGTGATGTGTGAGTGTCTGGCTGTGGGAGAG
Source organism: Cheracebus regulus (assembly GCA_963574635.1). Taxonomy (NCBI): domain Eukaryota; kingdom Metazoa; phylum Chordata; class Mammalia; order Primates; family Pitheciidae; genus Cheracebus; species Cheracebus regulus. Next base: position 22,260 of record CAUYQU010003517.1, on the reverse strand, counting down.
TGTGTGAGTGTGTAGGTGGGAGTGCATGAGTGTGTGAGGGAGCATGAGGGTGTGAGTGCATGAGCATGTGAGGTGACCAGGAGGGAGGTGACAGGGACAGGTGACAGGGAGGAGGCGCAGATGATGGGAACGGAAGTGGCTGGGGGACAGAGGTGATGGGGAGGGAGGTGACAGGGAGGAGAGAGGATGGGAAGGGGGAGGATGGGGAGAAGAGGTGACGGGGAAGGGACGTGACAGGGAGGACAGGTGACGGGGTAAGGGAGGGGACGGGAAGGGAGGGGACGGGGAGGAAAGGTTCAGGCTCCACAGGCTTGGTCAGTCATCTTGTCAGGGGTTGTTTGGTTTGGTGGCTCTTTGGCAGCTGTGGTTTCTTTGGGATGTTAGGAAGAGGTGGGAAACTGCCTTCTTCAGATGTGTGTGTTCTGCTGTGTTGAGGAAGCTGGCTTCTCAGAGGACACAGGTGCAACTACAGGCTCACCAGAGACTGAATGTAAGGCCTGGCTCTTGGTGACAGGGCTCCAGTGCTTCCTGGCAGAGACCCCACCCTGCACAGCCCGAGGAGATGGCTCAGTCCTAAAGTAACCACCAACTCAGGGTGGGATCTGATGTCATGGGTCTGCAGGTGGGCGGACAGAGAACAAGGTAAGGAACCAGGCACAGTCATGAAGCTTTGACACACTGTCCTCCAACTTCAAGATTGGGCAGGGTCTGGCAAGAAATGCTTTGAACTCCATGGGACCAAGTGCTTGGATTGAAGGGAAGGAAGCTGGCTTACATGTGTTTACTCGGCATGGTTCACTTTGAGGAAGCACCTTTGTTTACCCTTCATTTAAAGAGCACAGACCACCCCATCCGCCTCTGGCCCCAGACCACGATAAGGTCCACAGATGGCATCCTGCAGGCGTGGGCCCTGGAGAGCAAGTCTGGGAGGCTCTGCGGGACCCTGGTGGCCAGTTACATGCCCACCAAGAGAGACGGCCACACTGAGAACCAGAGGAAGTATTTTTCTCCCAGGCTGATGAAATCTCTGCGTCAGTTCCTGACTGGAGAGAAGGGAGCTCTTATCTCATGAACAAGGGCTTCCTTTCTCTGTTGGAGGGGAGTTTACGAGGACAGAGGGGCAGAAGTCTCAAGGGAATCATGTGTGACACACAAACCTGAAATGAGGGGCTCCCCAAGCAGCTCAGGGGGACCTGGGAGAGGCCTGGGTCCTTGTGTCTCCAGAAGCTGCAGCCCCCTCCTCAGCCCACCCCATGTGTAGGCAGAAACTGGGACTGGCTGGACCCAAAGTGAATCATGGGTGAGTTCCTTTCCTCTTGTTTAGAGAGTTGCTTTTCCCGTGATTCGCGGAAGTGCCCTGCTGAATGCAGGCAGGCTGGTGCCAGGCATGTACGCAGGGCTCTTTATGACATGCAGGGCTGCTCAATTCTCTAGACTCTTAAGATTATGGGGAAAATAATGAAAACACGGAAATTCGTGGTCTGGAGGGAGCACATGACTGCCATTTTCCCATGCGCGAGGTCAGCGGGTGCACCCAGACACTGGAGTGCCCCTGCATGCCCAGAGACCTGGTGGTCTCTTCCGGCAGCCCAGCTCATGTTTTGTTTCCTAACCAGGCTGGGTCACCAGCCACAACGACCTGCCTGTTGTAGAGCTTTCTGGAGATCCATTGCTGTCTCAGACTAATAAACGCAAAGTTGTGCCTGCCCCACCCATATCTCCCCCATAACCCACCCAGGAGATGGAGAAGCAATCGGGATGGCCGCATGTAGTCTGTGCCATGGTGACAGCAAGTGCCCAGAAGGGAGACTCAGGATCAACTCTCTGCAGGCTGCTCCCAGGCCGGGCAGGAGCCTCTGGACCTGGCGGGAAGAGACTGGGCAGCCTGAGCTGGTGCTGGGCCCCCAGTGCCACCTTGAGCTCCAGGGCTCCCTCTTAGCAGCTGCTCTCCGCCTGGTGTGCGGCAGCAAGGGTGGATTAGACCCTGTTCCTGCCTTGTGGAATAACGGACTCAGTCCTGAGCACCTGGGAAAATGCCCTGAGAATCAGGAAGAGAAAGTGCAGTGTATTCGGGGTACCTCTCCTGACCCCTGTGTGCCCACCCCCTGTGGGAGGGTACCAACCCTTCCCTGCCCAACGGCAGCCTGGAGTGCATTTTCCTCAGGGGACCCACTCAGAAGGAAGCTCCACAGGTGGCATGTCAGGAACGTTGAGAAGCATATGAGGAAGAGAGGATGCCAGAGGCTGAGACGCACTGAAACGTCTCTGCAGGTACCGAGACGGAGACCAGGCATTTCTATGTCCTTTGAGGATCTTATGGGGCTCATGGGAGCAAGCTGGACATGCCAAATGCTAATGTGAATTCTCATGAGATACTTCTGTTTGGATGCGGCCATGCCGATTCTCAAACAGTGGAAGGAACCCGGTACTGATGGTTTGAAGGAACCCGGTATTCATGGTTTGAAGGAACCCGGTATTCATGGTTTGAGTTCCAGGTGACCCCATCTCAGCCTGTGGGCACCACAGTGACAGCAGTGCCCAGGGCATCTCCTGCCAGCCATGGGTCTGTGCACCTCAGGCCCTGTGAGGTCAGCGGTCCCAGCGCAGGTCTGCCGCACCCGGAGATGGACTTGCCAGTGCAGTCAGGCCTGCTGGGGGAGTGAGGGCTGAGCAAGGCCCTGTGGTCCTTATCTTCTTCCCAGAAAATTCCCTGGGCTGCATGTTCCATGGAGTTCTGCCTTTCTTCAAGGGCTGCAGACTCCCTGCATGTGCCTGGTCCTTGAGGACCCCAGACCCTCTGCAGTTCAACCCTCTGACATCACCTGCCATCGTCTGACTCACCCCATATCCGAGGCCCTCAGACCCACTGGCGTTGCCAGTGTCACCTGGGCCTCACTCCAGACCTACAGAGCCAGACGCTCTGGGGGCGAGACTGAGCCTCTGTGGGGTAACGGCCTTCCCAGTGTCCTGGTGCACTACAGCCTGAGAAGCTTGGCTCTAACTTTACCTAATTTCCCACCTACCAAACACTCCTATTTTATTTCAGATCTTCAACAATGATTTCCAGCATTCTCAATATCTTCTCTGAAGGCCTCTTCTCCTTCTTTTTATTTTTTTTCCTTTCTGGGTGATCTCGTCTGGTCTGTGACTATAAATACCATTTACCAGTTGATAATTTAGAACTCAGGCCCTACCTTTCTCCTGAGCTTCCACCTCCAATCCTTTGCTTCTCCACCACGTATCTAGTCTAGTTGGCAGCCCATGCCATCTGCAGTGGCAGGGGGAGGAGCTGCTCCCAACTGTTCACTCCCTCCGTGTATTCAGATTATCCCCCCCACTGCCTTGTGTCCTGGCCCCAACGTCCCCATGCGAGAAGGATGGACCCTGCCTTGTTGACCTTCAACTTGGCTGTATGGCCAGCTCTGCTAATGAGACGAGAATGGACATGACCTTGGCCATCTGAGCAGCCCTGACTCACTGGCCCTCTCAAGCCCTTTGTTCTCTTCCTCTTCCTGAAAGATGCTCCCTCCAGGTGGTTTCCCGGCCTGCTTCTCCAATCCCTTTGGGTCTTTCCCAACAGTTACCTCAACAAATGCCATGCTGCTGCCCTTCAAGCCAAGCTCCCACCACTCCTACCGCCTGGCTCCCATCATCCTCTGCTTGTCTTCATGCCGTTGGGGTGAGAAGTTCTCCTGATTGTCTGCTGCTGAGGTCCACTACTTTTAAAGGAGTCTCCTCGCAGTTTGTCTAAGTCTCCAAATGTAGCACAGTGTTTCGTGTTTTGTTTTCTTCCACAGAGGCTGCCCATCTCACTGCTTCTGTCCACTTGGTTGGAAGGCCCGGTATCAGCTTCCTCCTGAAAGTAGACATTGTACATCCAAGAGTAGACCCTGCCCTGCCATGAGCTTTCTGCAGTCAGGAGCTGTCATCTAAATCTCTCTGCCTCCATCACCAAACCAAGCACCTGGTTCAGTGTTGATGCCCCGAGACATCCGTGCGATAGAATCTTTCAAGAAAGGGAGATTTAATGGCCAAACCAATGTCTCAGAAAAGTCAATTCAATCCTGGGCAAAGCAAGATATGTTTACGGTAGGATGGCACAAGGAACTCCCATCTGGCCTGGAGGCAGCACCCCTAGGGTTTTTGTGCTTTGCACTCAGGAATAAGGCCCTGAGAGTGGAGAGTAGCTGGAAGAGCAGAGGCGGCTGGAAGAGAAGTGATGAAAACAACGACACGAATGACACTGAGATCAGTCCAGAGAGGAGGGACGGAGGGAGGCAGCGGCTGGAGGTGGGTGGCGGGGCGAGGTCCAGGCACCCCTGCTCGCCCCACCCCACAGAGGGATTGTGGTTATAGGCTCGGCTTATGGTACAAGGGATAGGTGATGCAGATTGCTTTTAACCCACCTCTTCTCTCAGCAGGGTATACACCCACCTGACAATCACTTAGTCCAGTTTAAATTCTTCATCTCAAAGTAAAGAATATGAGATCATCTCCTTACCCTTAGCTAGTGCAACTGTCAGGAGCTTTCTGGGGCCTCCTTGGGGTAAACTTGGAAAGTGCTCAGGGAGGCAGTCACCAATCCTTGGGAATATCATTTCTAGTGACAACATATTCTTTTCTTGGTGACAAATCTTGCTTCTAAGAAGCTGTCGTTCAGAAGCTATAATTTTCAGAACATGCAGTGTTCTTATAATGAGGTAGTAACTCGTTGTAAGAAGCCTGTGGATTATACAAAAGAAAGAGCGGAAGACACTTATCTTCATGGACAGGGAGCAAAGCTGACAGGCTTGTCACTCACACTGATGTGACTGATCAATCCAGGGGACACTCGAAGTAAACCAGCTCATGTGCACTGCAGGCCGACAGCCCCCATAGGTATTTGTAGAACAGTTCAGTGGTAAGAATTGAAGTACTTCGCTTATGATATTTGAGTTTTCCCAAAAAGACTGGCCATCCTCATTTTGTAGGCGAAGAGAGAGACTTGGAGGAAGCGAGGCTCACGGCTTAGCCAGCCATCCTCGGCTTCTCCCTCCTGCGCTGTTCCTGCTGCTCTCAGAACACCTGCATCTTGAAGCACACGTTTCCCCAGTCAGGTCTTTAAGCACCACCAAGGAGTTAAACATTCTAAAACGTTTTCCAAATCCTAGTCAAAGCAGGGGCTGGAGGCCGGCCTTGCTCTGGACAATGGCAGAGTCTGTAAATCCACTTTTCAATCCCTGTGGCACCTGCAGGCTCCAGAAGGCAGAGGGTTCTGCTTAGCGCCATCAACCCCCCGAGGAAACAGCGGGAGGCTGAAGGCGGCGCAGCGCTCAAGCACCGACGTGGACTCCAACGAAGCCTCTGCTGTCACTCCCCAGTGTGGACGCATTTCCTGGATGCTTGAAGCATCCTCCTGGGCTTGTCAGTGGCTTCAAGCAGGACCATGGGAGTTGGGTCAGGGAAGCCTAGGGAGGAGGGGAGTGGGGGCTATCTGGGAGTTCTGCCTGGGGTGGGGGGCACTTGTTTGTAGGACACTTCCAGACAGTTGAAAGGATATAAAGACTGAAGAAAAAGGGAGAAAATCCCGACAATCACCTTGCACGGACCACAGAAGAAGAATGCCCAGGAAGCAGGTCTGCATCAGTGGATGCCCACGGGGCCTCGTGGGACTGCTGGAGAGGCCGGATCGACTGTTAGCAATCACCGACACGTTCTCTTCTGCCTTCCCTCCCAGGCTGTGGCCCGGCCTCGCCCGGCGACAGACGTGCCGACGAAACTCTGGACACCTGCATTCTGGTCCGCTGCCTCGAGCTACGCTCCTGTGAAGGCGCCGGGAACCCCCGTGAGTGGCAGCAGCTGTTTCTGAGTCACTGCCAGACGAATTGATTGCATAGTCTGGGTTCTCCTGACTGTGAGATCCCAGTGTCACTTCAGACCTGTGCCAGACCTGATGGCGTTTCCCACTCTGCCTTCCTGTGCACAGCAGACATCACTAAAGTGTCTCAGTGCCTTCTCCCGGATTTCTTCCCAGCACGACGCTCGCTGCAGCTGCCTCCGATGATGGAGTTGGCTCACGAGGAGGAAACTGTGGGCCTGGGGGCTTCGACGCCATGTGGATTTGGAATGAACCCATGCGTTGGGTCAAAGGTGCTGGCAGACCACCACACCTCAGGGAGCTTTGCAAGAGGCAACCTCCAGACCGAGCCACAGGCATTGTGGAAAGCTCCCTCCTCCTGGTGGGGCCAACAGAAGGCTGGTTCCGAGGTTCTGATCTTATCAACCCCATTGCAGCTGGTTTCCTCTTGAATTCTCTCCTCCGTGGGTGCACATGGCCTTCTCTCCCTCAACACAGTTGCTCTGCTGACATCTAACTCAACACATGAGTTGGTTCCCATGGGGTTGGGGGAAGGTCTTGTTCATGTTGCTCCCGAGCCTAGGGGAACAACACCTGCTCTCTCGGAAGTCTAAGCACTGGCGGTGCCCAAGGTGTGAGCATAGGAGGCTGGAAGGAGGGCAGGACAGCCGCTCAAGAGACCCAGCCAGCTCAGCTGAGTGCGGCCTTCATCTCACTGCTTTATTCCACCCACTGCCGCCCACCAACAGGAATCACTGGAGACACATTTCTGGCTTGTATGAGATTTAAATCTGTACTCTTTGAGTTAAAAAGAGGATTGTGTATTTTCCTGGATCTCCCTTACATAGCACCACACTGTCTAGGAGGAGCACGCCTGTGCCAGCTGGGGCAGAAGGCCTGGGGCTAGAGTCCAGCACTGGAATACTTTGGCCCCCGGGCCCTGTGGTGACCATGGCTCTGGCCGTGGAAGCTGTGGGAGGTGGTGTCAGCCTCATCCTCAGCCTCAGCAGTGAGAAGTAAGGCTTGCCATGAGCAGGGGTCGTGTGGGGCCAGGGCTAGTGTGGGCAGCTCTGGAGCTTGGGGAGGGGCAGAGCTTTGAGGAAGGGCGTCCGGTCTCAGTTTCTCCACCCCACTCCCTGCTATTGTCGCACCCTGCAGCTTTGAGAACTGCTTCCTCTCCAACTTCGGATTCCATTTGAAAGCCGTGGCTCTAAGGGTGAGCTGTGTGGCCTCCTCACTCCTCCTGAGATGCCTTCCCTGCACCTGTGTGCCGGCAGCATCTCTTTCCACCGCAGACCTCATCTCAGAGCTCCCCTCCTCTGGGAAGGCCTCCTGAGTTGCTTCGGCTGATGTGGGCACCCTTTCTTCAAGTGCCCATAGAAGCAGGTGCCAACTGGGTCACTACTATCTTTCAGTTCCGTGGGTCAGGCTCTTCACTGGATTTTGGCTTGTTGGAAACAGAAACTGGGTTTCATGGTATTTGTATTTGCAGGCTTACTGTTGTGCCTGATACTCATTAGGTACCCAGTAAGCCCTTAGAGAATCTGTAAATCCAGTGGCCGTCAGTTGCAGCTGATGAGGGCGGGAGGCCTCTGAAGTGAGAATGTCCTGCATTGTAGGGTGGAGCTGCAAGTCTTTAGAAAAAGATCATGGGATAATTCAGAAATAAAACCAGGCCTCTGCGACTATTAAATGACTTTGGGCTTTTTGCTTCTGTCTGCCATGCCCGTATCTCCCTTTGACATATGGCTATCAACACCAATACTGCTGTGTACAAGACTCAGGATAGAGAACTTTAAATAAGCAACAGATCGTTATTCCCGCCTCCAACAAAAGTGTTGACATGAGTCTTCTATTTCCAAATTCCATGCTTTCCCATCACAGATAATCTGACTGAAGAACTGGAGTGGCCGTGACTGCCAGGAGCTGCCAGAGTGTCCTCCAGTAGGGCCACGGTACCCTTGTGGCACCTGTGATATTGCCAGTGCTGTCCTCAGGGTCTCTGAGCTCCTGGTGGGTGGCTGCCATCTTTATACCTCCCTTTCTTCCCAGCCCATAACTGGCACCAGGTAAAATTCAAGAAGGCCTGCTGGCTGGCTTGGCAGTGGTCTGAGATGGACTCTTTGCTAGCTTGTCTGGGATGCTAGCCTGATCTTGGGGAGGAGTGTTAGCACAAGGTGCCGTCTTCCCATTGCATGGCCTGTAAGCCCTTTCTGGAGGAAAACTCCAGAAAGCCTTTGGAGAACCAGAAGCACCCCTCCCCGCTTCCATCAGTGTGCAGTGAAGAGCCCCCCTCGCAGCAACAGAGGAGGAGTGAGTCTGCTTTACCTGGGGGCTGGGGAAAAGCAGGAGTCAGAGAAAGCCAGAATGCCTGGTCATCTCTTTGGGAGCACATGTGTTAACAGGTCTGAGTGACACTCATGGAAGCAGAAGTGAGAAGGTTTTGTGCCAGCCATGGCACCAGGAGACCTCTGTGGCCTGTGTCGCCTGCCATGACTGGGCTTTCTCCCCTCCTCTGCTGTGGGAAGTGACAGCCACTCCCTCGGTAATCCTGGGTCCAGTTTGGCAGTGGCTGTGACAGCTGAGGCTTGCGGAACCCGAAAGGAGGAAGCCAACTCAACACAGCCCTGCCTAGCACAGCACTGTCTGCCTAGCACAGACGGACAGACGCCTGCAGGAATGGACGCCTGCGGTGAGAATGTGGACTGAAGCTAAGATGAAATAAGTGCATGAGCAATGCTCGGAATTTGACTCATGTATATTACACAAATAGTATCACAGATATCTGCTGAAATTGGAAGGCAGCACACAGCAGCCTTTAAAAGGATAAAGTGTAGATTGGTCGATGTGTGTGCAGCGCTGGCAGCTTGGACTCTGATACTTTGTGCAGGAGACCGCAGCCCAAGATCAGTTATGACACATTATTTCTTAGCGATGGACAATAGCATAAAATCACCTTTACTTACACATTTTCTATACAATTATTATTATTATTATTAACAATAAGCCTTAGCATTGCCTCTTACTTGTCACTTCTGTGGGGCACTGGTCCGCGTGTTTCGGGGAGCGCCCTGCCCGGAGCTGCTGGCCAGTGGAAGCGCCTGCTCTCGGGCTGGGAACAGATGGGAGGCTTGGTGCTGCCCTCGGGGAGAACAGTGAAGCACGCGGCACCTGCAGCCCAGAGCCGGGGTGGGAGGGTCGGGAGAGTGCTGGGAGGGAGGGCCGTGCGGAGGCTGCATGGGCGGCAGGGGTGTCCCCGGGACGCTTAACACAGAGCTGCTGGCTGGCTTGACAACAGCAGTCCTCTCAGTCCCAAATCCGAGAGCGGCCGGGCCGGCTCCCTCGCAGGCTGTGAGGGAGGGTCTGCCCAGGGCTCTCCCCAGGGCTGAGGCCGGCTTCTCCCCCGGGCCTTCTCACGTCACCTTCCCTCTGCACCCGTCTCTGCATCCAAACTCCCCCTTCTCATGAGGACGTCGATGGTATTAGATTAGGGCCCGCCTGAATGACCTCTTTTTTAACTTTTCCTCATTAAGGCCAGATTTTCACATACAGTCACATTCTGGGGTATCTTAGGACTCCAGCATGTCTTTCTAGGGAGACAGTTCCACTCCTAACAGGGCCAATGCAAGGTCGCTGGTCTCCAGCCCAGCCATCGTGGAGAGGGTCTTGTGAGGGGCTCGGCCTTACAGGGGAGGAGGGGGAAGGGGCAGAACCCACAAGGAGCCTGGTGGGAATTTGTGTGACTGTGCCAGGCTGCGGAGATGATTGGGGTTCACTCCTGTCATTTAGTGGGTGGAGGCCGGGACGCTTGTCCCACAGAGTGGGGACACCTCCTAATAGAGAAGAGTGTGCATTAGTCCGTTCTCACACTGCTGTAAAGGACTGCCCAAGACTGGGTGATTTTTACAGGAAAGAGGTTTAATTAACTCACAGTTCAGCATGGCTGGGGAGGGCTCAGGAAACTTACAATCATGGTGAAAGGAGAAGAAACATGTCCTTTTTCACATGGTGGCAGGAAGAAGCACCGAGCGAAGGAGAGAAGGCCCTTAAAAACCATCAGATCCCATGAGAACTCACTATCGTGAGAACAGTAGCGTGTGGGCAACCACTCCGTGATCAGTGACCGCCCACCAGGTTCCCCCATGGCACGGGCTCATGGGAGCTACAACTCGAGATGAGATTTGGGTGGGGACACAGCCAAGCCATATCCAGCTGCCTCTGACTTACATCCTGCACGCCTTCCCAATGTCTCACCGGGTCCCAGGGGAGCTAGAAATTGGCTTGTAATTATTTGCACTGGAACCTGACTCCATTCTTTATGTAAGCATAAAGCATTTTTTTGTATGGCTTAGCATACACTGAATGTTGCAGGAATGTAACTAGTATAAAGATTGAACTTAGCTTTGTTTGAGAATTTTCTGGGAATTACTTACCATCTTGGGAAATCCCGCCTTGATGTCAATGGCCTTGCAGTCCTCAGGCGGCCTGTACACTGTACTCCACATTCGTGACTCTCATACTCCAAGACATGTACAGAAATAAAAGCGTGTGTCTATTGATCTATCATTCCTTACTTGTAACCCAGAAACCTAAAAAGTTTTGAAAACCCAAAGTTCTTTTCATAATCCATTTACTGGCAAAAATCTGACCTAAACCAACAGGACACACCTAGGGTGTGCCAGGCCACAGGCAAAGCCTCTTCTGAAGAGCCCTGACTATTTAAGCTATTTGAATCACCTGCAACCAGCACGTCAGCCCCATTCCGGCAGTCCAGCCTCACGTGGCTGTGTGGGAGCCGTGCTGGGCCAGGCCCCAAGGCAAGCCCCTGGGCAAGCCCCAGAGCTGCTCAGCCCCATGCATGGAGTAAAGGGTCACAGGAGCCACCCAGGGGAGAAATGGGAAGGGCCCACGGGGGCTTAGGCCGGCTCCAGGTGCCACTTCACCCTGTGGCACCACTGGGTGGCCAGCCCCGTCACTCCGTCCACAGCAGTTCAGAGCATGTGCTTCCTCGAGGTGGTGGCCAGAGGTTTGGAGCCAGGTCCCAGGGTTGCATGCCCAACCAAAGGGCAGTCTGTGCCACAATCACGTGAGGCTGTTAATAGCCAATTTCTAAAATCCTGTTTTGTGTGATTATTTACACGTTGTGCTTCGGAAACATTAATGCATTTGATTAGAAGGCACCGCCCAGGCCCTAACAGAGTTGATGTGAATATTCTATACAAGAAGGCCATTACCAGGAAAAAGTCCTTAGAAATATGAATTCTGAAACACGTCTCCACTCAAGGGTTTCCGATAAGATTGGAGCCCTTTCCTCTAAGGTAATCATGCTTGAGAATTTACATGCTGAATACATAAACACAGGACTTTTTTCATGAGTTATTTTCATTATGTTTTTTCTTTATGTTATGGCAGGGGCATCTGTAGATTTATTCGTAAAGTTCTATATGTAGCTCAGTGGTGTTTTCTGTGGACTAGATTCAGTGTGGAGAGGGTCACCCTGTATATGATGGCAAGGCAGGGAGGGGAGGTGGCCGGAGACTGACGACAACTGCCCGGGGTGGACGTTCTCACTGTTGAATTCAGGGGCAGGGCGGGTGACTGAGAACCTCTCTGCCAATCCTGCCTGGCTCCCTGGCCCAGAGTTGGCTCAAAGACAGAAGGTGTGAGGATCTATCTAGCTGGAGAGAATCAGAATCGGGTGTACTCTGCTCTCAAAGGTTTTTGTACGATAATTATTTAAGGCTTGGCAGACATTGATGCAGGGATGAAATGAGCTATATTAGGACCCTTGCCTTGGAGATGACCCGGGCTCCCTGTGGCTAGAAGAGCCCCGAGATGCAAATGCAGTCAGGAAGGCAGCAGCTGCCGGGAGGACAGCTCCCCAGATGCCAGGGCAGAAGTAAATCCTGCTAGCTCAAGAAGTCAGGACAGAGAAAGAATTTGAATTCAAATAGAAAGGGCAAACTGTGTCCTTATCAACGTTTGTCACATCTGATAAAAGAATACCTGGGCACTGATGAATTCATGAAATGCAGAGAAAACACTGAGAAAGCTCCGGGTATGGGAAACAGGAGAATCCAGGCAGGTGCCGCCTGGCTCTAAACGTTACAGGTGGCCCTGCCGAAGGCCTGCGTCTCCTTTCTAACACCGGGTGATGGTGGTCCCACAGACTCAGGCTCGGCAGTGGATGTGGCTTTGGGTCCAAATGACAAGTGTTCCAAGCGAATGCTACTGTCCCTCGAAGCTTCTTAGCCCCCTTGAAGAATCTCTCAACTCTTATTGGGACCCAGATGTGTGTGTGTATAAGTGTATGCGTGTGTGTCCGTATGTGTGTGTGTATGTGTATAAATGTGTGTGTGTAAGTGTGTGTGTGTAAATCTGGTATGAGTGTGAAACAGTGGGTGTGTATGCATGTGTCCGTGTGTGTGTGGGTGTGGGCGTAAGCATGTGTGCGTGCGTGCGTGTGTATGCGTGTGTGTGTGTACGTCTGTGTGAGGGACACATTCCGGCCCAGTCACCGCTGCTGCCTGTGAAGCTGCATGGTGGGCCTCCCTGCTGGACTGCTCAGGGTTCTCCAGCGCGACAGAACCGCAGGGAGCGGCAGAAACGCTGACTGGGAGGCTCTGCTCCCACCATCCCCGTAGCTGTCGCGTGCCAGGATTTGCTGGGTGGGGTTCAGCTGGAGACCCGAAGAGGCGCGGGCGTCCTTCCAGTCTGGAGGAACAGCTCGAGACCCAGAAGAACCTGGGATTCAGCTCAGTTCAAAAGCAGAAATAAAGTCGACGCCCCACTCGGAAGGCTGTCCGGCAGGAGGAATTCCCCTCCTCCAGGGCGTGGGGGCTCGTGGAGCTTGTTCTGTTGAGGCTTCCGCCTCGGAAGGAGCCCCCACAGCAGGGGGGACACCCGCTTTACTCAGTGCCGCGAGTTAAATGCTGATCTCGCCCAAAACACCCTCCAGACACACTCGGGATAACGTTTCACCACGGCCTGGTCAGGTTGACACAAAATCAAGCAGCACAGCCCATCACGAAAAGCAGCTGCTTCTCCCGCCCTTAGGCGCCCACCCAGGCCTCCTCCGGGGCAGCTCCACACCCCACTGGTGTCCAGGGAGCTCTGCGGCAGCACCGGCCCTCACACTGGCTGACGGGGCTCGGATCTGTGCCTGCAGCTCGACAGAGGCAGAGCCCACATTCCCCTCCACCCTTTTCCAGGCTCCCCCACCCCTGTTAGAAAACAGAAACGCGCATGTTCCCTTCACGCCAGAGAAGACATGCGGGCCTGGTCAGGCGGAGTGGCCTTTGCCCTGGAGGCAGCCTGAGCCAGCAGCTCTGTGGGAGGTGGACGGCCGCACCCGAGGCCCAGTGGGGCGCGGGTTAGGAAACCCAGTGGTGTTTCCTCTAAGCAGGCTCACAGGGCGGGATTCAAGGGGACGTGCATGGAACATGTTGTCCTTTCCAAAATATCAAAGATGAGTAAAAATGCATGTATCTAAAGCAATAGGGGAGGCTAGCTGGGAACGCCCGAGCTCATGGTCACAGAAGAGGGTAAGTGAGGCTGCATAATTCAACCCCAGCCTTCCTGTTGCCATTTCAAAGGAGAGCACCCTAAGGAGCTGGTTATGTTTTTTAAATGTGTGTGCATGGGACTGTGTGCATGGGAGTGTGTGTGCATGGAAGTGTGAGCATGGGAGTGTATGTGCATGGGAGTGTGAGCATGGGAGTGTGTGCATGGAAGTGTGTGCACTGGAGTGTGTGTACCTGGGAGTGTATGTGCATGAAAGTGTGTGTGCATGGGTGTGTGTGTGCATGGGAGTGTGTATGCATGGGAGTTTGTGCATGGAAGTGTGTGTGCATGAGAGTGTGTGCATAGGAGTGTGTGTGCCTGTATGTTTGTGGTAATGGGAGTGTGTATATGGGAGTGTATGCATGGGAGTGTGTGTGCATGGAAGGAGTATTTGTGCATGGGAGTGCGTGTGCATGGGAGGAGTGTGTATGCATGAGAGTGTGTGTGCATGAGAGTGTAGTACATGGGAATGTGTGCATGGGAGTGTTTGCGTGTGAAAGTGTATGTGCATGGAAGTGTATGTGCATGAGTGTGCATGAGAGTGTGTTTTCATGGGAGTGTATGCATGACAATGTGTGTACATGGGAGTGATTGTGCATGGGAGTGTGCGTGCATGAGTGTGTGTGCATGGGAGTGTGCATGCATGAGAGTGTATATGCATGGGAGTGTGCGTGCATGGGAGTGTGTGTGCACGGGAGTATTTGTGCATGAGAGTGTGTGTGCATGGGGGTGTGTGCATAGGAGTGTGTGTGCATGGGAGTGTGTGCATGGGAGTGTGTGTGCATGGGAATGTGTGCTAGGAGTGTGTGCATAGGAGTGTGTGTGCATGGATGTTTGTGGTAATGGGAGTGTTTGTGTGTGGAAGTGTGTGTGTGCATGAGTGTATGCATGGGAGTGCGTGTGGATTCTATTCTTTACTGAGAACATATAGGGCAAGTCATTTTTTCAAAAAGCAAACACTAGCGTTGTGTGCCCGCGGGGCAAAGGGCCACCTCAGTGCTGTAGCCAATCAATACATGAATTAATGTCTTTCCTCTTTATGCCTTATCAGAAAAGCAGGCTTTCTAGAGGACATTATGTTTTTACAAACAGTGTATAAAAAGCCTTTTAAATAACCCGTGCTCAGGTTTTCAGGGGCAGGCAGTGTGCTCCCTTGGAGGACATTTGGAATCATCTGCTGGGGTGCCTCGGTTTCTGCAATAGCTGTGGCGTTGCAGGCAGCTAAGGGACAGGCCCCAGGGAGACCACACTCCCTGCCACACAAGTCTGGGCCTGCAAATGATCTGTCCTGCCGAACGTCATTGCGCTCCTGAGGAAAAACACTGATGTTCTCATTTTAAAAAGACCGAGAAAAAAAAAACCCCAAAAACTTGTTTTTAAAAAACCATACCAAAGTTTTCACATCCGGCAAGGTCCCCAAGCCTCTGGGCAGATCTTGGCAGTTTAATTCCCCATCATCTGCCCTCCTGGGGGCTTCCTCTTCCTGCTGCAAGGCTTGGTGACCATCCTCCCACTGCCTGACAGACACACCCAGAGCAAAACCTCGGAAGTCCCTCAGCCAGCTCTACTCATGACCCGGCTTCAATTACTCAACTCAGCCAGCCGTGAGTCTATCCTGGAAAAGCCAAGGAAACTTGCTTTCTTCCCCCTCCACCCTCCGGTTGTCCTCTGGGCTGCTGCGCCTTTGTTTGAGAGCGGGCAAGGGGAGGCGGCCGCCCGAGGAGGGCTGCGCTCAGAGCGAGAAGGCAGACCACTCGACAAGTGCCGGGGATCGGGAGGAAGAATGAAGGGAGAAGAGGCAAAAACAAACTCTTTCATAAAGAAGAGCAGATGGTGACTTGGGCCAGCATAATGTGTGTATCTCTAAAGCGCAGCTTTGGAGGTCGAGGGCGTCCAGAGGACAGGAGGAGGGAGCTCTTTATCCCCGGCCTGTCTGGTCTGTCCCGTCTTGAGTCAGGAAGGTGCATTCTGGGGTGACGAGCATTTGCTCATGGATGTATCTGTGGAAAACCCACCTCTTGAATTTTTTAAAGCCAAAATTCAAATATTCCTTTCCAGGATCCCCATGAATCTGCTGGTACACATCAGACCAGCTGTCAACAGTCTTGTGTTCAGAAGAAATTAATCACTGTACGTCTGCAGAACACCCGCACAGGCGCAGGCTTTCCAAGGCTGTTGAAGAGGGAATATGGACTCTGCCGCCCATTCGGCTGCTCAGCAGCTGTCTACTGAGCCCGTCCCCTGTGCTGGCCACTTGGTCAGATGCTGGAACATCATGAGGAATAAATGACAAAGGACAAGTAAAAAGACAATTATAACATGGTATGTGATGGGCAGATAATGCCCCCAAAAGACAGCAACACCCTAAAAACACCTGCGCCTGTGATTATGTGACTTTTCATGGTAAAAAGGACTTTGCCTTTTGAGGTCAAGGTCTTGAGATGGATATCTGGGGTGGGGAAAAATGAATGAAAGAAACAAATGTGACGGTGGAAGCAAGGGCTGGGGTGCTGTGAGGAAGGCTTTTGAGTCAAGGAATGTGGGGAGCTTCTAGGAGCTGGAAAAAGCAAGGAAGTGTGTTCTCCCCTAGAGCCTCTGGAAGGGACGCAGCCAGATTTGATTTCCGACTTCAGAGCTCTAGAACTGTCAGAGTATCAATTTGTTCTTTTAATCTGTATCTTTGTGGTGATTTGTTAAACAGAGATGAGAAACTCAAATAGTGCACAAAATATCGGATGGAACCAGCTGGGAACACCATGCCTAAAGGCGAAGATCTGAACATCTCCCTGTAAGACCAGGAAAAAGGCAATGATGGAGCTCCTTACCTTGCTATTCAAGGTAGCACTGGAAGTTGTAGCAAGGTCGATAAGGCAAGAAGAAAAGGCATACACATGAAAATTAAAGAAATAAATTAATCTCTATTCACAAATGAAATGATTATTGAAGTAGAAAATCCCAAGAAATCTACAAAAAACTTCTGGGTGCAAGGTCATAGATGTAATATCAACATATAAAAACAAATTACATTTGGATATGTGGAAATAAAAGTAAAAAAAAATAGTATCATTTACAATGGCTCCAAAGGAAATGTATATTTAGGCAAAATCTAACAAAATATCTACAGTATTTATATGCAGAAATTATGAAATGTTGATGAAAGAATGTCAAAGAAGACCTAAATAAATAGAAAGACTTACCATATTCATGGATTGAAAGAGTTAATATAATAAAGATGTTGGTTCCCAATGTGAAATTTCTAGCAAAATTTCAGCAAGGTTTTTTTTACAGACATGAACAAGCTTTTTCTAAAATGCATAGGAAATGACAAAGAACTTAGAATAGCTAAAACATTTTTTTAAAAAAAGAAATTAAATGACAGACATCTACCTGACATTGAAGCTTATTATATAGGCATGGCAATCAAAATCATGTGTTAGTGAGAAGGGATAGATCAACGTAATGTAACAAAGAACCCCAAAATGTACCCACACCAATATGGCCAGCCGCTTTTTTTTTTTTTTTTTTTTTTTGAGAAGGAGTCTTGCTTTGTCACCCAGGCTGGTGTGCAATGGCTCGATCTCAGCCCACTGCTACCTCCACCTCCCAGGTTCAAGCAAATGTCGTGTACCCGCCTCCCAAGTACCTGGGATTATAGGAATGTGCCACCACACCTGGCTAATTTTTCGTTTTTAGTACCGACTAGGTTTTATCATGTTTGTTAGGCTGGTCTCAAGCTCCTGAGCTCAAGCAACCCACCTGCCTTGGCCTAGCAAAGTTCTGGGATTACAGGCATGAGCCACGGCACTTGGCCACCAGTTGATTTTTGACAAAGTTGCAAAAGCAATTCACTGGGTGGATGATGGTCTTTTGAACAGTGGTGCCAGAACAAATGAACAGCTGTAGGGAAAATAGTGACCCTCAGTGTAAACCTATGCCTTACACAAAAGAAAACTGAAAGTGGGTCACAGATGTGAACGCTAAATGTACAACTACAAAACTTTTAGAATAAAACATAAGATAACATTTACAGAACCTAGGGCTAGGCTGAATTTCTACACTAGAAACCAAATGAACAATTTGTAAAAGGACAAATTGATAAATTGGCATCAGCAAAATTAAAAACCTTTGTTCTGGAAAAGATCCTGTGGAGATGATGAAAAGACAAGCTATAGACTGGGAGGAAATCCTGGCAAACCTCGTATCCAACAAATACTTGGTATCCAGAATATATAAAGAGTGCTAAAAATTCAATAGTAATAAAAACAAAACAAAAAACAATCCAATTAAAAATGGGTAAAGCATTTCATTAAAGAAAAAAGATTTCACTAAAGATAGAAATGGAAAATAAGCACATGGAAAGATATTCAGCGTCGAGCACAGTGGCTCATGCCTGTAATCCCAGCACTTTGGGAGGCCAAGGTAGGAGAATCATTTGAGTCCAGGAGTTTGAGACCAGCCTGGACAACATACTAAGATTTTGTCTTTACAAAAAATAAATTTTAAAGAAATTAGCCTGGCATAGTGGCATGTACCTGTAGTCCCAGCTACTCAGGAGACTGTGGTGGAAGGATTACTTGAGCTTAGAAGGTGGAGGCTATAGTGTGCAGAGAGCCTAGGCGACAGAGCAAGACCTTGTCTCAAAAACCAAAAGACCAAAAACCATGAGACATCACTGCAATCCTATCAGATTCCCTACAGTTTTAAATGCTGGTAGGGATGTGGAGAAATTGGATTATTCTTCATTGCTGGTGGGAACATAGAATGGTACAGCCACTCGGAAAATAGTTTGGCAGTTTGATTTTTTTTTAAAGAAACAAACATTTACTTAATTTGCTTTAAAGAGGTAACTTTACTCCTCAAATGCCCATGCCCCTAACGGACTAGCATCCTTTGTTTCTTGGAGGGCCCTGAGCACCCCATGCTGAACATGGAGGTGAGGCTGAGACCGTAGTGCTCCTCCTCGGGAACCGTGACCCTGCTGGGGAGAGAGGCATGGCAGCGGGTGTTGTCTCTGCACCAGGCCCTGTGCTGTGCACCCCACTTTCACTGCCTTGTGAAAGCCTGAAGATAACGTCATGTGGCTGTGACTGTTCCCCCGACCTCATATCTAAGGAAGCTGAAGCCTGTGGGGAGGGGGTGAGTCCCCTAAGCAGAAAACTGGGAACAAGGTCTGCCAGATGCTGAAATCCATGGAAACAGGCCTGCTGGCGAAATAAAATATGCAGAAGAGGCTCTGTGGAGCAAACGTGTAAAGGGCATAGGGGCACCGAGGCATGGATTATGAATTCTGGGGTGTTTGGGGATGACTTCCCAGCAGGGTTTTGAAGAATGCATAGGAGTACCCCAGACGAACAAGAACAAAGAGCTTTCAAGGTATAGTTAGTTGTTCGACTGAAATCTCAGTCCTCTGATGAGAAGTCATTAATTTGCAGTTTCCTCACCTTTTCCTTGCTGTAATGGTGAGAGTGACTCCCTTTCCAGCCCTCAGCCTCTCAGAGCTGCACCTGCCAGGGAGGATTCGGGTAAAACTGACACAGCTTGCTCATTAACTGGGGCTGAGGGGTGAGAGGCAGAGAAGAGTCAAGGGCACAACCTCTGCTTTCATTAGCTGGCCAATTAGTCACACATACATGTGCATATGTGCACACGCTCACATGCACATGTCACACACACAGGACAGGGATGGAAGAATATGAGCTGAGATCTGATCGCACTGTCAGGAGCTTGTGAGTCATTAACCAGCGCGTGCAGGTGAATGCAGAGGTTGGCACCTGTGGCCAGGACAGACCTGAGAATCCATAGCACACAAGGTGCGATTAAACCATGGGAAGTGATGACATCATTTTAAAAAGCTGATGGAGTAAGAATAGATGCTACTGAAAATGGGAGCAGAGAGGCTTGGCATTCATCAGGGGCAGAGGGTCAGCACCTGGGGGCGGGAGGAGACGAGAGAACTGAGGAGGAGAGCAGGAGCCCCCGTGCGGGCAGGGAGGAGCAGCTAAGGAGGAGGACAGCAGACGACCAGGACTGCAGTGGGGGAGGAAGCAGCCTGGAGACGCAGTGACCAGCCTCCTGAATGAGAAGAAAAGGAATGCAATGCTTTTTCAGGGAGGACGCTCTTCCCTGCAGCTGCCTTGTGAATGCATTTGAGAACATCATCCTGTATAAATATATCTTCCTGTACAGGAATCTTATTAACGTAAGTTGGGCAAGTTCTCTTAACTTATACACTGATACCAGGGGGGAAAATATCTAGTTTTTCATCTAAAAACTATGTGCCAAGTGCCTACTCTGTGCCAGGCCCTGTTCTAGGCCCTTCGAATGCACCAGCAAACAAAATGAGCTTCCCCACCCACACAGAGCTGCACCTGAGCAGCCGAGACAGCACTGAACTCCGGCGGGATGTCACATCCGTCAGCTGACTTGCACCAAGAGAAGTCAGTAGGTGAGGGAGGATCAGAAGGTGTTTGGGGGATGTGCCATTTTAAATATAGGAGAAGCCAGGTGGCTTCACACAGTGGGAATTCTCTCACAGCCCTGGAGGCCGGAAGTCCCATTTCAAGGTGCCTGCAGGGTGGGCGCCCCATTACCTCCTCTAGCTTCCAAAGCCCCAGTGCTCCTTGGCTCACAGCTGCTCCTCCAGTCTCTGCCCTGTCTCCACGCAGCGTCTTCCCTGCGTGTCTCTGTCTTCTCCTTTTCTCAGGGACACTGGTCCTCTTGGGTTGGGTCCCACCATAACAGCCTCATCTTAACTTGATGACATCTGCAAAGACTCTATTTCCAAATACGCTCACATTCACAGGCTGGAGAGCTAGGACGTTAACACATCTTTATTGAGACACGATTCAGTCCCCCACAGTGAGGAGATAAGAATTCCAGATCATTGAGGGACAAGCAGCCCAGACAGCGGGAACAGAAGCTGGAGTCCCCAGCATGGCCATGGCTAGCGAGAAGGCCACCGTGGCTGGAAGAGAGGGGGGAGAAGAGAAGCCGCTAGGAAAGAGGAGGGGAAATGAGGAGGTCTGAGAGGACGAGCAGGAGGAGCAGTGGCACACGGGTAGGCTTTGCTATGGCTGGACTTGTTCGATATCACACATGGAGCTTGCGTTTTCAGAGCTTGACGTCTACTCTGAAGCCCGCTGAGGAGCGATGATACAGGTGTATTGCCCCTCGCGCCCCGCACACCTACTGCTGAGCATCCGGACAGATTCTGCTTGTTTCTGGTCATGTTCACATCTTCTCGGCAGTGATTCCCCTCCTGATTAAAGAGGCAAGGAACACCTGTATTCAGGTTTTGAATTATATGAAAAGTTTCATCGGAGGTAGTTTTGATTAATAGTTTGTTGTTCTTTGTTTTTGAGCACTCTCGTCACTCAGGATGGAAGGCAGCAGTACCATCCGGGCTCACTGCAACCTCTGCCTCCTGGGTTCAAGCAATCTCCTGCCTCAGCCTCCTGAGAAGCTGGGATTACAGGTGCCTGCCACCACACGGGGTTTCACCATGCTGGCCAGGCTGGTCTCAAACTCCTGACCTCAAGTGATCCACCCACCTCAGCCTCCCAAAGTGCTAGGATCACAGGCACGAGCCACTGTGCCCAGTCAATAGTTTTTGGTTTTTTTTTTTTAAGTACAGGCATGATGAAAACCAATGGGATGCCATGTAGTGTTTTACAATCCCTAACACAGAAACGGCCAATTGTCTCAAATGCAGTCTTTGAGTTTATAGGAGAAATGAATACAAAGCCATGTTAATATCTAAATTTCCACGCCATTTTCGCATTCCAGTTATTTGATGATGTTATAACATCTTCCGGATCTGTTTTCAGTTTTTTTGCTTGGAAATAGTTGAGCTAATGGAGGAATTTTAAGGCCACCCACTCCTATCCATGAATTAGTGTGAAATACTGCACCCTGGTGGAAATATCCCACCTGTTCAGGATCTGTGATGACATCCTATTCCTCCTCAACGAGCATCTGTGGTCTGTGTGCTCAGTTAGCAAAGAACTGGGGGTGTAAAGAGTAGAAGAAAATGTGCCTTTTTCAGGTCTAATTGGTGGATGGGAAATAGAACAGGGTGAGAGTCAAGCCACCTCCTAAGGATGACTAAAATGCTCAGGTTGGGGAGGCAGGAAGCCCCGTGAAGAGGACAGTGTGAGCGCCAGGCAGGCACCAGGAGCACATCTATGGAGCACAGGAGAGGAAGCCGCAGAGGTCCTCTGTGCTTGGCTCCATGCCCATGCTGGATAGGAATGGGTGGGTGAAAAGGAGCTGTGAAAAGAGTTTATAGCCATAGAGGAGAGGACAACCTGTGAGGCCTCCATGGGGCTGCAGACTCATGTACTGGGGTTGGTGGGGGGTGGTTGTAAGAAAACAGCACTCTGTTTCTCATTCCAGTGCAAAACCACCCAACTTAGGACAGTGCTTCTCAGACATCTGTGTACACAGTACCCACTTGGGGAACTTGTGAAAATTCTGTGACTCAGGAGTGCTGGAGTCGGTTCTGGAATCTGCATTTTCAACAAGCACCTGGTGCTGAGAGAGGTGGCTCATAAGCCACAGAGCAGGGCTGCGAGAGAGGCAGCCCACAGCCACGGAGCAGCGCTGCGAGAGAGGTGGCCCACGGCCACGGAGCAGGGCTGGGAGGGAGGCGGCCCACGGCCACGGAGCAGGGCTGCGAGAGAGGCGGCCCACAGCCACGGAGCAGCGCTGCGAGAGAGGTGGCCCACGGCCACAGAGCAGGGCTGCGAGAGAGGCGGCCCACAGCCACGGAGCAGCGCTGCGAGAGAGGTGGCCCACGGCCACGGAGCAGGGCTGGGAGGGAGGCGGCCCACGGCCACGGAGCAGGGCTGCGAGAGAGGTGG
>CAUYQU010003515.1:0-51301 GCA_963574635.1 Cheracebus regulus | reverse complement strand
GTTTTTAATACCCATTTTTAGACTGTATTCTAGCCTGGGCAATAAAACAAGAATCCCATTCTCTCTCCCTCTTTCTCTTCCTCTTTCTTTCTATCTTTCATTCTTTTTTTCTTTCTTTTGCAGTTTCTTTCTCCTTTTCTTTTTCTAAAAAAAAAAAAAAAAAAAAAAAAAAAAGAACAACTCAACCTTTAGAAGTCCTTGGGTTTTAATGTGTCTTCCCTGTATCAAACAAAAATAAATGGTATCATCTAAAAGTCCATGCTTGGAAATTCTGTAATCGCAGGAGGAATTTTTCTTAATTATGAAATATTTGGTGGTTGCAATTACACTTCCTCTACTCTTTAACCATCTTCATAGATAATGAATGGGGCACCGCTCCCTAAAATGGTTGTCAATCAGAGAGAGTTCAATCAACCGTTTTTTGAAAGAAGCTTCAAGAATTTGAATTCTGCTGGTCTGAAATCTTAGCTCCAATACTCATTGAGTAAGTACATAAGCTTAGAAATGTTATTTAACCTACCTTAGTCTCATTTCCTCATGGAAAACACGGCATTAATAGCAATATCCACTTCAAGAGATTGCCTATCCAGGGCCTGGGATAGAGTAGGCACACAACAAATGTCAATCACTCTTCTCACCTGTACAACAAAACCTAAAGCATAGGACATAGAATAGCACCTAGCAGCTCTTCAATAAATGCTAGTGCAACATTTCAAAGAAGAAGAAAATAATTTCAATACTATTACAAAAGAAGATGTTACATTCAGAGGAAATAATTTTCAGGTTGTGCCTAAATGGTATTGAAATCCCAATTATGCTCACAGTTAGAGTGTAAAAACTACTTTAGGTATATCCACAGTCTGTCTCTGTCTTTCTCTCATTTGTTCACAGCTTACAAGTGTAAAGGGTAACAAGACTTTGGCCTGGCACTCTAAATCCTGGATTCAAACATCCAGAGCTGCTGCTTTTCCCACCGCCAGACGGACGGCTGTGCGAGGAGAGATTAGGAGACACTTGAGACGTTGATGCCTGAGGCTTGCAGTACTAACCAGAATAAACATTTTTCTTTTTTCAGTAAAGCAAATATGCAGGGAGCAGCTGCGCTAGGAGAGTAGTATTTTCACAGTTACTTCTAGTAATAACTGCACTTTAAAAGTGTTTCAACACTTGGACTCTAAGAACCCCTCAGTCCCTTTATGTAGATTACAGTTTCACTCAAGTTGGATAATTTCTTGCTCCTCTTCCTTCAAGATCTCTTTGGCCCTTGCCCTGGTTAAAAAAAAAAAAAAATGATCTCTGGTTTTATGCCACTGAGGTTCAGAGAAAAGAAAGTGACAGATTTGGAGTTTCTTTTAAAAACACATAGATAGTTTAAAAATAAATGATAGCAAACTATATTTATGGTCATCTGTTGATCGTCTATATAGATCTCTGTCTTGGAAGAGTAGCTCCGAAACCCCATTTGGAATCATGTGAAATTACGTCACCACTCACAGCATGGTGTTAGCAGCCATCTATCTTCAAGTGCATGAAGTCAACCTGCTACCCTATAAACACGCTGCTGGTGAGATACACAGAGAGAAATATTTTGGAAGAGTGAAAACATTCTTAGTCAAAGCCTGGGCTCATTTGTAGTGACAAAATGGATTTGAAGGGACAACTCCTAAACTCCCAAGACAGGCACAGGATACAGTGCAAAGAGCACTGGCCTTCACGTGATCAGACTTGGAAATCTTAGACAAAACATGAATTGTGGATGGTTGTGTTCTCCTCTGTAAAACCAGGGGATTCAGCTAAATGATACTGAGCCTGTAAAATCTAAAATTATTTTTGGTGATAATAGATGTTGTTTAAATTTTGTCGTATAAAAAAAAATCCCTACAACGTATCCTTCTGAAAGTCTCTAAACCTCTTTCTTGATTTATTATTCTTCGTAGAACTTACCATCATCACAAATACTTTCAATTTTACTTGTTTTTAAAAAATTACTGTCTGCCGTTCCCTTCTGGAATGTAGGTTTCTTTAGGGTAGGGGAGTTTGATCTCTTTTGTCACTGCTTTATTCCCGGATTTTGGAACAGTGACTGGCACATAATAGGTGTTCAATGAATACTTAAGAATGAATGATTCATAACTGTTCATAATTTAGTATCTTGTTTTCCATAGTAGAGTATGGCAATTAAGCCTACTCCTCACATCCTATCTAGAAAATGCTTGAGAATAAATTTCTAATGTGAAATCTGAATAATAATCAAAGTCCTTTCACATTGAAAAATGTATTATCATTATAGTAACAGATAATGGTCAATTACTCATGCTTATGGTTTCTAGGTCTTAATTCTCATGAGTCTTTTGGCTAGCTTTAATTAATAAGGATGTCTTTCACAAATTGTCTTTTGAGAGTAGCTGTAAATCTATCAACATATAATATTAGCACTTGATGGAATTTAGTTCTTTAATTCCAATGTTCCATTCAGGGAGGCTGGAAACCTCCCTGAAAGGCAACCCTTCCAAGCTCTCATCATATGTCCAATGACAGAGCCTGATGTAACTCTCTTTGTTGTTTTGTTTGCTTTTTGTATTTTAAAGCATCCATTTCTAAAAGCTATATTGGCCCCTTTTTCCTTCTGATCAGCCCATGAGCATTCCCATCTTTGCCCTGTCTCGTTTATATTATTGCAGATGTGGTGCATTCTGAAATTGATTATAATTACACAATTTTAAAAATCAGATACCACCACAGCCATACCACAAATCACAGTACATTGAGCATGCAAGAAAATACACCTTCCTCAAGTTTCTGGCCCAAATGTGAGCTTTTGGTAGTTGACAGGAAGTTTGTGTTGGATCTCTCACAGATGCATCCTCATTAGCTGGAAGAAGTCATGGAAAACTCTGAGAAGCAGGCATTTGATGAAGATAGACCCATTCTATTGTGGCAGCCTAGGTCTGCAAAGCAGCTTCAAAGATGAGAAAGAAACTGTGATGAGGAGGCACTGAGCAGGGGAAGGAGGAGGCACTGGGCTCACTTGGAGGTGAGCTCCGTGCTGGGATCACTGCTGCTGACTGCCCGGTTGGGATTGGATGAGTCTTTTAGAGTTTTCTCATTGGTTGCTCAAACGCAAAGTTAAATGTAAACCTTTTATTTCCTAAGGGAAAAGTGTGTGAGTTAACTGCAGTAATGAATCTCCAGCTTTAGCATTAGAATCTTCTTGAGTTTTTTTGTCAAAGTGGAAGTGAATGTTTGTTAAATTACTGGGTCCCTCTGTTAGAGATTTTGATTCAGTGATCTGTGTTTCAAATAAATTCCCTTGTGGCTCTGATGCAAGCCAGGAGTGCCTACTACAACTTGAGGGATTCCATATTAGAAGAGTTTTTGATAGTCCATTTTGGTTTCTTATTGTGAAAGCGAGTGTGTGTGAAGAGGCTGTAAATTAGATTCAAAGGCACAACTTTTTCTTAAAGTGACTATATCCCATACTTGTATTTTCTAATTAGTCTTTTTGCAATTTTTTCCCTATGCATGAAAAAAATTAATGATTAACTGTAGCACATTTGCTTTTGCTTTCTCAATGTCTTTCAGCCTTAGCTCTATGCGAAAATCTCCTGAATCTTTTAAAAAGATTCATTTAGTTGGGAATTTCAGAACTCAAAGGGTTCCTGAATTTCATCGAGGTTCTGTTGGAATAGGGATGAAAAGCAAAAAACAGTAGAATTCTATACTTATTACAAAAACTGAAAATGTATGCTGTTTAATTTATTCATCTTCCCATGGGAACATCTGAACTTAAATCCGGTTTCCCACATACCTGCCTACTTGCTGTGTTCATAGAGTGAAAATTCTGTGTGGGCATGACATCCTCTTGTCCTTTTAAGAGGGACCAGGAAGAAAATCTGGCTGGTTTAATAAAATATGAAATGCAAGATGGGAAATGGAAGATAATTTGATCAATTATGTATAGAGTTAAACCTTTAGCTTTCTCTGTGAAAGAGTAACAATAGTTTTACCACCCTACTGCCTAACTTTATTAACTAGACTGTATAACTGTTTGGTTTCCCACTGATTTCTAAAAAAGGATCTTGGGAACATGACTTCTCCCGCCTTGATTTTAGAATGCATTTCACATGGCCTGCAAGCCTTTAGCTAGTAATGAAAAATCAATATAACCTCCAACTCTTTATAACTTCTACATTTTTCTTATAAAGGAATTAATAAGTCACAGTAGTGATTATGGCACAGAAAACACACTTCTTTCTCCATTCAGTTGACAACATGAAGTATTGCTCATTTTTTGAAAATCAGGAGTCTAACATTGTCCTTCTTGATCTAAAGATTATATAGCTTTGGGTTAATCTTTTGTGTTTAGTTACCAGCATTAAGAATGTAAATCATTAAGCAGACTTAGTTTTAAGTAAAATTAAATATAATTTAATGAGTAATTATTGGGTACTTTGTATATCCTTAGCTTTGTGCTACAGCAGATTCAAGGTGAAAATAATAATTTTTCTTTCTAAAGATTTTCCTTATCAGATTATTAGAATATTGAATTATTAGGTATTAGGAAATTAGGATCCAAGATATATTTCCAAAAAGTTTTTAACACATTAAAAAAAATCAGGTTTCCAGATGTGATCTTTGAAGGCTATATAGTATTTTTCTTTTTCTGTTTAATTATGGAATATAAAAGACAAATATAATTTTTTGAATGTGGTTTTTCATATTTGAGTTATAATGGTTGATTTAAGCTTTGATTACTAGACAAGGAAAGAATCAGTAATGGTTGAAAAAACGTATTTACATTATGCAAATAGAGAAGACACCACAGGCATACTTTGAACAAACAACAGGATAGGTGCTTAAACATTACATTCTTCTATAAATCAGTGGAATCTTTTCATGTATGCATTTAAATCAACAGCTCATCTTGTAGAAAGGAAACAAAAAGATCAGCAAAAAATAAGGGTAATTAGTTTTTCAGCGGAAGTCAAGACCTTTGGATTTCCTTCAAGATCTATTAAGACTGAGTATGTAAGAGATTATACTGACTCTGCTGTAGTATCAATCATTCATGGCAAGTTTTTCCCCCCAATTTCAGTATCCATAACATCTAATAAAAAGGGAATCACTTTTTGGATATTGCTCTTGCTTAGACTGACCTTAACTATTCCTCCCTCTGAAATCTCACTTTTCTTCAAGCCTTTCCACACTCTTCCCCTCACTTGCCACCCAGGGCAAACGAAGTCTCCTCTCCTGTGACCTCCTAGAACCTCACGTAAAACCCCACCCTGGCATATCACACTGTCTGGAATTACTGGTTGGTCACGTCTCCGGCTTTCTGTAGATGACGAGATGTTTACCTTGTTCCTCTTTACTCCCTCCAAATCAGCACAGGTTTTGGTACATAGTATTTGGTAAAAAATGTGTGGCTGATTCAATGAATAAAGTCATGGCCGTAATTTTCATTTTGCAAATTTCAAACTCTAGTGTGGTGTACCATTGACTCATTCTCAGGAGCATTTCACGGCTCAGGAATTAAGACTGATTATGAAGCCAAACAGCCTCAGGTGCATAATCAGTTCATCAAAAGTCAGGCCACACTTAATTCTGATTCGAGAAGGAAGATTCAACAGGAAACAAAAGATTACTTATCCTTATTAAAAGAATCAAGTTTAAAAAGTGTTTGGATTAACCATCTTCTAGACAAAGAGTTCAGTTAAAGCTAGTTTAGAGAAAGCATCACAGGTGATTTTTTCCTTTTAATGTTCTGATTATAGGGCACTGACAATCAGGCCAGCACTTTCATTTTGAAAGTTCTGGCTGGAGTCCTATAGTTGTAAAATGTTCATGTATGTACAACAACACAGATGTGGGACAAACATACTTTTAAATCAGATCCATGACCTGTAAATACAGATTTATACTTTGCATCTCTCCCAGTTTATGAAGGTACAAGAACAAGATTTTGCAATCTTTCTTTCCTTAATCCAAAGGCAGATGTGATAAAGTTTTGCTAAAGGTGGAGCTATTTAAAGGAGAGCATGAAAATGGTCAGACTGAAGAGAGGAAGAGGAAGATGCAAGCCAAGCAAATGCTTTGAAAATAAATGGGAAAAAGTAGAAGACTACCAAGATAAAATCAATGAAAAAGAGGGAAAAAAAAGAAGAAGAAAAGATGAAAGGATAACAAAAGAAGAGAGAAAATGAATCAATCTCAAGGGAGAGAACTAAGAGATAATGGGAAAACTGAGAAATGACAGGAAAAGAAATATAAACTTGTAAGAAAATGTAAGGAGAAAACCTAAGACTACAGCAAATTAAAGGACTACATTTAAATTTAAATTTTTACATTAAAAGAGGAGAAATTTGAATGAATCAACAGATAACAACCAGTGTCAACTCAAGAAATATTTACCAAATGTTTACTGCTTGTTACGCACCTAAACTCAAGTGGGACCATCCCTACCCTATAAATCAGTGTGATGTGCTAGGTTAATAAGGATTAGATAGAGGTAGAAGCAAGATAAGGGATGCTCACATGCATTTTACATTCTGTTTCTTTTTTTAGGTTAGTAGTGATTTGCAGTGACACCTCTATTCATCAAAACACTTCCTTCCATTCTTTGGTTGATTATCTGGGTACAATGGAGCACCAAACAATGACTTTGGCTTACAGGTTGTTCCTCGTGAAGAATAACCTACACAGATTCTGATTTATGTTGCCCTCTTTTTGGTAACCATTTTTAAGAACTGAATATCAACACCATCCCCTAGGGAAGCAAGTGATGGACAATGCACTACCTTGTACGTAATTTATTTTAGCAAAATCAGAGAATGAGGTTTTACCCTTATTGAAGCAAGTACCCATCCACTGCCGTATTACCAGTTTGCGATCAGTTATTGCGTTAATAATGTGAACTCAATTTCTCAGCCTTTATTTGACCTACATACAAGTAACTCAGACAATAATGTAATAAGATCACTGTATAGAATAATTTTGACTAGTTGTTCCTGGAGAGAAGGTGAATTCCACTTTCTATTTTTCTAATGCTTGTAAGATTTTGATGTCAGTGATTTTGGATCTAAAAATGCTTGATCTCGATTATTATATTAATGATGCATCAAACAATGGGCATTTTCACCATGCTTAGTGGAAATCAGTAAGTTCAACACAATGCAATTCTCCATAGACAGTCGATTTTTTAGAGGGCTGAAAATGTAAAGCAAATTGAAGGCATGCTAAAATGCAGCAATTTTACTAAATTTACTACTAAAATTCCATAATTATAAATGTTTTCTAGAGAAAGTTATCTTTCTATTAGTCCATCCATCTTTTGGTTTGTTGCAAAAACGTCTTAAGTGACGGCCCAATACATTTTCATTGAATGTATCAGTGGTGTGACAACAGAAAACAAAGGCCAAATAAGAACAAACCAAGCCTGTTGCAGACAAGAGCAGGAATTGGTATAGGATAAACAAGGAGCATATTTATAAAACATCAAAGGACTAGCAATGTTGCTTCACCAGTCCTTATAATTTTATAGTAAGTCATCTAAAGAGGTTAACCGTACTTTCATAGTATTACAGATTAGGAAACAAGGTATGGTTCAATTTTCTTGGTGCATTCATTTAACAGACACTTGTGACAGGCACCATAATCAGCAATAGGGATAAAACAGTGAAAAATTAGCCTATGACAATCCGAGATCAGGAGTAAACTGTAGAAGCCTGGTTCTCTTAGTTTATCCACATCACTTGCTCAATAACTTTCCCAGATGACATGATCATGACGTTTCAGGGGATTCCCATGGAAAAGTTCTGAAATATATTATTAAAAGCTGTGCTATTTACTATAGAGTTATTGTTCATTGTTCAAACTTTTATTGACTGTGAAAACTTCTTATACAGTTTTACCAGAGTGATCTGGTGTGTGTTTGATATTTTTTGGTGTTAGATTTTAAAATCTGAATTTAATTTTGAACAGTGGAGTAAATTATGGCCCTCTGATTTATCCAGCTAAAGGTCATGGGCTAATCCTTTTGGATT
Organism: Cheracebus regulus; assembly: GCA_963574635.1. NCBI lineage: Eukaryota > Metazoa > Chordata > Mammalia > Primates > Pitheciidae > Cheracebus > Cheracebus regulus. The sequence continues at coordinate 43,259 of CAUYQU010003515.1, read as the reverse complement.
ATGGTGAAGGAAAAGAAACACTTTAGTTAATTATAGAATGAGTTTGCATGATTTATCACCGCTAGATCTGTTATGGAAAACTTTCAAGGGATTCAATATACATGGGTTATTTTTCTGGATGATACTGTTGTTGTTACAGCTGGACTTCACCATTTGAATCATCTTGGGTTTATGACTAGACCCTTAAGTGAAACATTATTTGGAATAAATTATCTTCCCAGAATAAAAACAAGAGTTTCAGCTCAAGCTTGGTGATTAATGCAGCAGTACAATGAAGTTTTAGTTAATGGCAGGATTAAGAGACCAGGAAGATGCTATGTTTAGTTTATGTATTTTTCTAGCTTGTAGGCAATGCCAATTGGCATCCAGTTGCCTAATAAACTAAATATAGGATTAGCCATTTGAAGATGATTGCCTCAATTTAACACCTCGACCTGGTTAATGAATCTGTCAAATCACTGAATTTTACCATTTATTTTCATGTCTAACAGGTCTGCAATAGTGTGGAGCTATAGATAGAAAATATACTATAGAATATGTAAAATTCTAAGGTTAAGGATAATGGTTAGCTCGTTATCAGGCAAGATGCAATATCAACAGAACAACAGGCAGGTTCACAATGTGCAGGAAAAAAAGCCAGGCCCAGAAATAGAAAAGGTGTATTAAATTCTAGGTAGCTGTTAGAAGCCAACTTTTAAAAGTTCAAATATTATATATTATTTATTGCTATCTATCAAACAATAATACAACTAGTTAAGAACCTGGTAGATTTATCTGTCAGCTGAATTTAAGTAAATAAACAAAACATTTTTAAAAGAACCTAATAGATTTGATATTTATTGCCTCATTTAATTCTTACATCTATTCAGTGAAGTAGCACTCATTGATATCATATTGGACAGGTGAGGAAACAGATGAAGAGGAGTAGGTAAATGATCCTAGCCGACCTAGAACATAAGGAGGGCAGAAAGACACTTGATTTCAAAATTCAAGGTTTTCAAAGTTGTTTTTCTTTCATTCAGTCTGCCTTTCACTATTATAGCGCAATAGCCATCCACAAATATAATACGGGCTCTTTACATTAACAACTTTATATTTTTGTGGCAACATTGCTTGTGAATGACTATTTAGATTTTGTGGTTGCATTAGATGAGAAAGAATAAGAATGTCTAGGGCTGGTCTTATCCCTCCCACTGATTGTCTGGTTAAGCCACTGATTTTTTTTTCTTTTTGTACAGCATTGGAAAAAATGTCTTTCTTCATCTTCAAAGCCCCCTTAAGGGCAGGCTTTATTTTCCCTTCTCTCTCTAAGTCTCTATGTGCTGTGTGGAGCAGTTAGCAAAGTGAGCCTTTCAGTTTTCAAGGATGATAAATAGTGCACTATTGTACCTGCCTCTCAGAGGTATTTTAATTGATATGTAGTTAATGAAGGATGTGGTGATGTTCTTAGAAATTGCTGTGAAATGTGAATTAAAAAATGATCAACGGGACTAGTGGGCACAGCTTGTCAGGCATGTTTTTAATTAGCATTTATGTAACTTTCCTATTTCTGGGCATCCTTGGGAAGACACATTTAATTTAAGAAATTAAAAAGGAAAATTTATTTTTCCAAAACATTTCCTGACCTTCACAGAATAAAAACCAATGAACCCGAGCTTCCGAGACGACAGACTGTCGGGAATTGTAAAGATGATTTGGGGAGTGCATTGTTTGGTGGGAGGAGCTCAGCCTTCCACTAACAGAAAAGTCTACGTCAGCATTTACTTAGAAAATTTCTTTTAAAAGAGTTACAGAAGCAGTCCACAAGTATCAATATTCCCTGTACAAACTCATATCTTTGTTCTGTTCTCTTGCTCTTGTGCCATCTCTCTCTTTTTGAATTTCCTATAAAAGCTAAATTAGGTCTCAAGGGTTCTGCACCACTAAGCAAGGATCTCTTCTAGTCCATTGTGATGGAAGTAAATGTACTCAGGAGAAAGATGTACTTGAAGGAAAGGCTAAAGAATCTCCCTTCATTGAATTCCCCTGTCTCCCACACAACCTACCCACCCTGACTTCTCTAAATACTTCCCGCATGCATGTGTGTGCACACTCCAACCAGCCCTCAGCAAAATTGTGCAGTAGGTAGGATATTTATCTGAAATCAGTACAACCTTTCTGGCCCCATCTTGACTTTGTCAAGATGGGATGGAACGATCTTTCAAGTTTTCAGGCCTTTGAGCTTTTACCTCACATTCCTATGAAAATAAGTTCTTAGGAAAGGATACGGTAAACTCATTTACTGGGGTATAAATAAAATCTACGCTGAATTTCTCTGTAAAATATGCTTTATCATAGAATTCAAGAACAACCATACTCTTCTTTTGATATACAAATATATATTTGTATATTAAGGTAATATACCTTACCTTACCTTAATATAGTTCTAATGAATATGGTACTATTGGTGTATTGTAATATTATGAGACTATGTAAAAATTAACTGTAATTCTAACAAGTTGGAGAAAAAGCATATTTTAGGGGACAAATCTACTGGATATTAAAATCACAAAGGACACTGTAGTTCAAGATTTTGGAATTACATGGTTCTAAGATAGAATCCCAGTGGCACATCTTATATCTGTTTGGTTTGTGATAGGTTACCTAGTCTATAAAAGCCCCTGTTCCCTCAAAAACTAAAATAACTGAGAACTAATCCTTGTAACAATGTAACAAAAGTATTATTATGGAGGGCATGAACTTCTGGACTTTGAAAGCTGGAAAGTACTCTGGAGACAACCACAGGCCACGTTCTCATTCAGAAATGAGGAGGGCGGGTCCAAGACGTGACTTGCTCAGGCTACATGGGTAAGTGTAGCAAAATATCTCCTGATTTAAATTCTAGAAGTCTTTCCACTGAATCCCCAAAAGAGTCCGTCTTTTGTGAGATAGCAACGTACCATTGTATTGGATACTCCTTGTACTTGAATGTGAGCCACACGGTCTCAAATTAAGACAGGTTGTCTTAGGGCCGGTTGCAGTGTGTGGTCATTGGTGGCAGTTTTTAAAATGCCCATTCAATAGAAAGACATGCTTTCCAATGTTTTTGAACAATCATCCTCTCGTTTCACATGTTCAGTTAACAGAGCCACAGAGGGAAGCTTTCATGTTATGCACGACTTAAAGAGGAAGATACATTAGTGCATTTCCCCAGACCACTCACTTAGCTTTGGCTTGGCGAGAGTAAGGGAGGTGTCTGAGGGTCGTGTACCCCAGAAAGGACCTCTGAGACAAACCAGACAGACCCAGAGGAGGAGGTCAGCTTGAAGCATCTTCCCGACATAAGTCTGTAATGGGGAGGGCAGAGCTGTTAAAAATCTGAATTAAAATCCCAGTTCCTTCAAGTAATAACTGGGTGACTTTGGACAAATGACATAACCTCTCTGTGCTTCATTTTCTTCACCTGTAACATGGGTGTAATATTACTAATCTCAAGGATTTATTCTGATGATTAACTGAGGTAATTCATATGAAGTATTCACCACAGTGCCTTTCACATAGTTAAGTGTTCAACAAGAATTACCTATGATGATGAAGAAGATTTAACTAATGCCAGGGAACATGAACCTTGTAACTTATTTTTATTTATATTACACATTTATAATATTTTTCCAAGATCATTTCTCTCATAGAGATGTTTTAAATATAAATTTTTCTTTTTCTATAAATTAAACACTAAAAAGTAAAACAATGGTTTTGGGCAAATGCCCACTAGAGTATGTGGTTAGCCTTTTTTTTTTTTTTAATAGATTTAAATGTCTGGTAAGAAAATATTTCTATTTCTGGATTCAAATATAAGTTTATCAAATGCCTTTCAAACATTACAGCATTAATCTATATAAAACTTTGTATTCAGAAATAGGTTCTGCCTGAGAAAGCAGGTTTTGACTGCTAACAAGGTGCTAATATCCACGCCACCACGCCGTACCTTTCTGCCAACTGACTTGGCTTGTATTTAATTAGACTACAAGATGTTGGAACGGGTATAGTGCAAGTTACATAAGTTTCACAATTTAGATCTCCTGATGTCAGTACCTTTCGTTACAGCAGAAAGCACCATCGGAATCATGGGAATAAAGGGAATCTTAAAAATGAAATGATGAAGAAAAACATTGATTTAAGAAAAATGATGAGAGAATTTCATCTTTTTTTTAATGACATGCATTTTGCAGGTGTGTGTCTGAAAGTAGACTCCGACGAAATTTTCAGTTTTTCTAATAGAAAGCATTTTTTTTTTTTTTTAGTGGAAGGGAGAGGAAAGACTCAGCTATTTTAGATTCTTAGAAGAATCTTCAAAAGTTATGTGTAAAGTATGAGAAAATAAAATATTGATTAGCTCCCATTGAAAAAGGGGTGAGCTCCTTCATAAAATACTCACCTGAAAGAACAAATCAACCTTCCACAGCTATGTAAAAAACACAATGGGTATAATAATATTCAGTGAGATGGTATGTGAGGAAACATTGCAATTTATATTTGGTAAATGTTGTGTCTATAAATTTTTTCAACCAGATTGCGCTAACAAATGTAAATAAATATAAGGAAAAAACACCAGACTCAAATCAAGTGCACCAGGTATGTTGAGAACTGTTAGGTGGGATTGAGGACACTTACTAAGAGACAGGTTTTAGGGCGGTAACTGATATGTCAGCTAAGCTGACACTGCTGACACTGAATGCCAAGCCACATCTCCAGACCACCTCTCTGCTTCATGCTTGACTCCTCTTTTTATTCAGTGACCCCTAAATCATTAAGAGGCAAGTTTTAAACACAGGAACAGTCACAGATTTCCTTTTTTTAAAAAAGTTCAAAACGTTAGGCCCCCAACATTTTCAATTTATCTCAGTACAACAAAACTCCTATTTTGACATTTCAGCATCTCTTAATTCTTTCTTCTAATAACCAAATCTCTGCTTCCCAACGAGAACTCCCTTGGAGGCCTATTGTACTGGGGTAATTATACATATATTATAGATGGTAGTTTAAGACTCTCTGAGTCTCAGCTTTCTCATTTGGAATGTAGAGATAACAATACTTCACTTTTTTGTGTGTGACAATAAAAATTCAAGAACAATAATAAGCCACTTAATGAGGGCTAAATATCAGGTGCAAGCTAAGCATATGACAATGTTATTTAATTTGATTTAACTTTTACAGTGAGCCTATGATGAAGGTATTATTTATCTTTACTTTACAAAAAAATTGAGGCTTAGACAAATTAAGTAGCATGGTAAGTGGTAGAGGTGGCACTGGTACCCGGACTGCTTTGCTACCATGCCTGGGATTGTAACTAACCCCCCTAGGAGGTCAAGGGCCAAATGTAGTGTCTGCCACATAGGGCAGAGTCAATGTTAGTTCTCTCTCTTATGCTTTGTTTCATTTGAGTGATACACACACATGATTTCTGCTGCCAAAGTTTTGTTCCCTCTGTCCTTCCACCTGGAAAGTTTCTCTATGGTTCTTTGCCAATAAAATTCTACACAATTTGAAGGCTTGGCTCAAGTGACTTCTCACAGAGTTCTTCCTAATCACTGTGATAGTGATCTTCTTTTTGAATTCATCTAGCTTTATTGGTTACAGGTGTCATTTGGCAATGCCGTAGTGTGTTGTACTCTTAACAATTTGTATCTGTCATTTTGAAACCTCATGAGTTTACTTTGCAAGAAAAGTGACAGAATTTTGCAATGATGAGAACACAGACTCAGGAGATAAGAGTGCCTGGGTCTGAATTCCAGTTTTGCCATTTACTGGATGTGTGACTTTGGACAAGTTACTTAATCTTTCTGTATCTTAGCCTCTTTGTCTGTAAAATGGAACTAATAATAAAAACTGCTTTATCACAAATTTACCATAAGGATTAATTGAGTTAGTATTTGTTAGAAATTAGAGGCAAACATGACACATAAATGCTAAAATAGTGTTAGTTTAATAGTTCAATAAACAAATTCAATAGTTTGTTGAATGAATACATTTTCTTCATTGGATCTTTTTCAACAACTATGTAATGCTTACAGCATAGTAGATACACTAGATGTTTGTTAATTTATTAATTGGTCATGTTTTGATTTATCTTTCCTCATCCACAATTAATTCAAATTTTCAATGGTCTATTACAAAGAAGATATAGAGTTGGTGTTAGGGATTCAAAGCTGTCTGACCTGAAGGGGTTCAAAATATAAAAGACAAATATATGAGAAGTTATACTTGAGGATTAATAAATTATTCATTATTATGTTAAATAACTGTATTGAATTATATTGAAATAACTGAATACTATAGCTTCATTCTATCAGCTGTGGTCAAACTGCCTAGCACTTCTAGAAATAGGGCTCCTTAGCCAATATCTAAGCTTGATGAGGTTTACAATTGTCTTATTCTCCTCTATCATTCATTTTACATATATGTAATTGTATATATAATTAAATATATGTTATATAAATATCATTCAGCATATTTTAAATATACTGTTATCCTCTTAAGGCTTAAATACTTCTACTCATTTATTCTATTCAACATTTATTGAGTTTCAGGTTCTATACTAGGTGATGAAAATACTAAGTTCAATAAGACATATATCCTATCTTCAGGGACTTGACAGTCAAGTGTTGGCGTCAGCAAACTACTGCCCACTCAAATTTAGCCTGCCACCTGTTTTTGTAAATAAAGTTTTACTGGCACATTGCCATGATCGTTCATTTACACATTGACTGTGCTATGTTTGTGCTACTCTGAAATTACATGCTACAATGTCAGAGCAACAGAGGCCACATGGGCCACAAAGTCTAAAATATTTATATTTAGGGCTTTACAGAAAAGTTTGCAGATAATTGGTCTAGCGGAATGTACTGAAGTGTTCCTTTGAGGAGGATACTCTTTCTCTCTCAGGGTTCCTGATTCTGAGGTTGGTAGTTATTCACAATTTCTGCAGAAAACTGGCACTTTAAAAACTTGAGTGAAATAAGCAGTAGCTATTGTCCAAAGCCCCTCAGATACAACTGTGCCTGGTCGTCTAAGAAAAGTTAATGAAGAACGAATTATTATTCTGTGTTCTTCAAAGAGTTTGAAATAGTTGTTGGTCAAGTACTTGACTGATGCAGTTCCTGAGCCATAAGGAAAACAGGTTAATACAGACCTGAAGAACCGTGGCAGAACACTGCAAAACAGGGGTCCCATGGCATTCTTTTTTTATTTCAGAGGTTTTGTAAAAGCAGACTAAACAGTATATACAAAAACATTGCAAAGAATGTAATATTTGAGGCATTTTAGATTTTATATATTAAAATAAAACTGAGTTTTGATTTAAATATACCAATGGAATCTAAATCTCAAAATGTTTTAATAGCCATATCAAACATTTGAAAAGAAAAAATGCATAACTATTTTACAGAAATTTTATAATACCTACTTTTTCCCTTGAATTCATACTTTCACTTCCTGCTCATAATTTTATTCTAATGTCTAAATTTTCATTTTTGAAAGTCTTTTATTAATTACTAGGTTATACCTCTCTCCAACAAAAATAAGTATATATTTTATATTTAACGATTTTTTCTCTGTGAACCATTTTTTTCTCTGTGAATTAAAATTCCTTCTAGACTGAATATTATCATTATCACTAGAGCACCATTGATAAAAATCACACAAATATATTACATGTTTTATATTTATTAAGGTTGGTGCAAAAGTTATTGTGGTTTTTGCTGATGTAATGGCGAAAACTGCAATAACTTTTGTGTCAACCTAATACTAAGTGTAAGAATAAATATTAACAGAAAATTTATCTTTTAATAGACCAGAGGGAGGTTTTTTCTTTCACTTAATTCTGGTACTTTTGTTTGACTATTATTTACTACTAGAATGTAATGAGGTTTCACATCAATCCTATTTACATTTTTGTTTTTAGGAATACAAGTGTTCAAAAACTTATTCACATAAATATGAAGAGGAAAGGGAAACTAATTTTGCCATAGCAACTGAACTCACTTCTTTAAACTCATTCTGAGATATATGCCTCAAATCACATAGCATTCTATTATCAAAAACTATTTTTAATGACCTATACCTGATAATTTGAATAGATCTTCCTTCAATTTTGTTGAAAGTAAAGGAAACTACCTGACTTGCAAAAGGTCATTTTGCTCATTCGTTAAAATCACTCATTTTCTCTGCATCAAAATCAATATTTCAAATTGTCTGTTTTTTACTGCAATGGAAGTTTTCTATGTTGGGAACCATGTTCATAATAAGATTTGAAATGAGTGAGAGAGTTCAATCTTTCTTTTGTGGAGCGGAAGTGAGATTATTGTGAAGGGAGAGGCAGAAAAGAGGAAGCAGCTTTCTCAGAGGATATACAAGAAAACTGAGGATCCTAAAGTGATTCTATTCAGAAAACCTTCATGTAGTCCTAGGCCGACATTTCTCAATCTCAGCATTATGGGCATTTTGGACAGGATAGTTCTTTGCTTTGTGGGCTGTCCTGTACATTGCAGATGTTTAAGAGCATTCCTTACCTCTACCTATGGGACATTAGCAGCATCTTCTCAGTTGTGACAACTCCACATTTTTCTAGATCGTGTCATATATCTCCTGCAGGGCAAAATCATTGCCTGTTTTGAATCATTGCATTAGGAGTATAAGTACTAATATATGAAGACTACTTTAGCAGTGAACATCATAGTGGATTCTGCCCTACTAAATACCAACGAGTTTCTAATAGTCTTATGAGCAAATTGAGATTCTTCATTTATCACAGAGCATAGGAATATTTAAAGTGTTCTCATAACTTCACCAAGGAGAATCAATTCATCATCCATCTTATATTTTGAGAACTGGTATGTCTGTGTTGATATTCTTCAACATTCTTAGGAATTGCAAAGTCTTTCAGCTTTGTCAGGGAATAGATATGAGCTAGTTTAATGGAAACAAATTGAAGGCAAGCTGACTAATTTTTCTATATGAGTATCCTGATCTTTCCTCTAACATTTAAATAAATTTCCCCAATTATGAGCCTTTAGAGACAAAAAGCACAGTACTAATCCACTGCTAAATAATTTAATAAGGTAGAATTCTTCTTTTCTCAATGATGGAAAAAGTTTTTTTAAACTTCCTCTTCTTCTTCTGATTATTATTTAATCACTTGTATTATTGTTATTTCTAGTAGCTATTGTGAATTATATACTGTCCCTAAGAAGACCAGACTCTATGGTCTTGAGAGCATGGGACTGAATCCTATTCACCTGTGTATCTTCAAAATTTAAAATAGTGTCTGGTGCATAATAGATCCTTGATAAATGTTTGATGATGAAGGAAGGAGTAGTTGTGCAAATATCAAATCAGTTAATTTTATCAATGCGCCATTAAACTTTCAACCTTAACCTTATCGTCATACTAGATGACCTCAGGCAAATGGATAAGCTGAAACACAAGGAGTGGCAGATAAAGCACAGCCTTGTTACTATGCCAGAGTAACTGAGCATTCACTTTGACGCATTTTGTTTTTTATTTTTTCTCCTTTTTTTTTTTTTTGGCTATATAAATGAGGGTTTGCTATGTTGCCCAGGCTGGTTTTGAACTCCTGGCCTAGCCTCCCTAGGTGCTAGGACCACAGGCCTGGGGCACCACGCCTCCCACACTTTGACATTTAAAACTAATCTACAGAGACTGTGTGGGAAAATTTGAAAGTATAGAAAAAAATAAAGAAGAAAATGGTTATCTAAAATATTAATATCAAGGGGTGATTTTTAAATATTTTTATGTTTTCCTCAACTGCTCTTTTATTTTTATATAATTTAGATCATATAGTACATACAATTTTGCATTTTATTTAGTTTTTGTTAGTCTTTAGTGAGCTCAGGATGATTTAGTGTTTTGTTGGTTTAGTGAGGTCAGGATGATGTCTTTTTTGCTCACTATTTTATCCCAGTACCTAAAATACATGATTAAGTACATACAGAGATTTAATGCTAATGAAGTATATGGAATATGTGATGAGTATATAATAGTATACACAGTGAATACATATTACATAAAAGTATGTGGTAAAGAGCATTACAACCAAGGTTTCCCTATATTATTGAAAATATCACAGTGAGGCCACATTATGTTTTTAGGCACAAATCTTTCAGTATAAAGGTTTTTTTTTTTGCACTTTAGTTCTTTGGAAAGGTCCCAGAAGGTTAATTACTGGGCCAAAGAGTATGATATTTTTAAGGGTTTAAGTTCAAAGATTGTACCCTATAAATTCCTGCTACAGAATATGAGGGTGTCCAATTCATCACAACTGCTATTATTTGACAGCATTATTATGCTATTCATTCTGTTTGCATTCTTTAATAAGTGAAGTTGAGCTTTTTTTAAAAATGGTTATTAACCATTTATATTTCCTCTTTTTACAAATCAAATATTTATATTTTTGATGTGGTACAATTTTTTGAAGTGTAGAAACTGCATTTAAAAATTGCTTAAAAAGTGCTCTTTTATATTTTAGAGTTTTCTTTGGTTCAGCTACTCTGGGCACATTTCTATTCATACCTGTCCTGCGTATCTCACAAGATTGCTGGATGTGTCATTGAGACAGTGGCTACATAAGCTTATTGAGATCTACAGAGTAGGAAACACAGACAAGATATTATTATAATTTTTAACTGCTATTGCATTTGTAGAGATGAGACTGCATCTGTCAGCTCCTCAGGTTTACATAGTTCCTTTCTTAAATGTTTTCAGAATTTTCCTTAAGAGCAGCTGCAGAATAGACTGACAGAATTAGTGAATATGAAAAAACATACCGCTATGACTAAAATGGAGCAAGCAAAGAAGATACTTTACATGCCGTAAAACAAAGAGAATCACCTGAGATAAGTGTACAGTCTTTTCCAGCCTGATATTGTTAAACACAGTAGATACTAAATATAAGATGAAGAAAATCCAATGTAGCTCATTTTCTTGCTAATAGCAACCGCAGTCAAATTTAGTCAAGTTGTGGGTGTCAAGACCATTCTATAATACAATCAGTTGGAGTCCTGCAGAATAAATGACAGGGTAGGGCTGTTATTTTAAGCTATGTTTTTTACAGTATAGTTTACGTTAAAGGGGCCTGAAAAATCACTCACAGTAGACTAATAACTGCTTTTAAAGAAATGCAAATAAACTTCATCTGAAAGCATAAAAATTAACCATATAAATGATAACTTGATGTAAGGAATATTAAGTTTCAGCCAAAATGCAAAACAAATTAAACTGCAATATTGTTAAGGAGGAGGAGAACTCTGCATTTCTTTAGAATTAATGTCCAATTTAATCTTTTTTTTTTTTTCTTTATGTTGCTGGGCACAATTAGACATGGCACCTTCTTAATGTTGTCAAGGTTCTTTCCTTAAGAAAACATCTTATGCTTATAAGAAACATAGAAGGATGATGATAGGTCTTTGATATAAATAGTGCAGTGATGAGAGTTCCAGTCTCAGTCAATCAGACAAAATTAATTAAACTCAGGTGGATAAATGGTGGTATGCTAGGCTATTAACACAGCTTTTTCCTTGAAATGCTTATAGCTGAAGATAGAGACTTGCCTCTTGACAGGCATAAAAACCAGAGGAAAGAATTGACAAGCTGAGGGTCGAATGAGTGCATTCACATCACAAACTAGAAGTGCATGTTGGCTATTGAATGAATAGAATTTTTTTTATTTAGTCATCAATTGTGTTCATAGCTATTTATTTTCCATAAAATTGCTTCCTTAAAGTGGATACAGATTCTTAATGAGGATAAAAATTATAAATATGCAATTGTTTCAAAATTTGAAATCCATATAAAAGGTGATATATTTGTTTATAAAATTAAATATTTGGAACTTTCAAGGGAATAATTATGGAAAGAAAAACAAATTACTACTTATACTTTGAATTTGTTATTATTTTGACTAGAGAGACCCAGTTCAGAATCTATAGATTTTTCTATAATACTTATTTTAGTTTTTCCTGAGATTGGTAAATGCCATTATCATTATTTTGGGAGAGAAAGCTGTGGAGAGCTATGTTTTACCCAAGGGGATCTTGTGATTAAATAACAGTTTTACTATATTATTCTGTTATTTATGTGGTCAAAACACGGATGAGAGTTATGGTAACAAGTTTTATCTTAAGGGGCAAATGCTGGGCAAATGGTAGCGGAGGTTGCTTTTGGACTTAGCAAGTATTAATGCCATGATTGATTAGGGATATCTACTATGAATACAGGGGTGGCAAAAAAATAGTATGGTGAGAGAGAGAGAGCGCGCACATAGATTAATAAAAATAGAACTGGACTTGGAGGCAGAAACCCTTCTTTCCAGTCAAATTTTGGTATCAGTCTCTTTGAACAAATAATTATGACCAAGTCATCTATTTTTCTCATTTAAGAAAAAAGGACATAATCAATATCGAAAATTTGAGAAATTCAAATGAAACAAATATTATCTAAGGAATTGAATTCTTAAGACTTTTATAAGAAACTTAGTTTTGTTGTACTTGAGACTGTTATCTTGGAGGGCATTGCTTCTTAGACATCATAAATACTCAATATCTAAGATTTGTTGAGTTGAATTTAAACCTTCTTCACTATAGAAGGTGTCATCTACAACTCTGTCAGATATTTTCCTTTACTTTTAAAGTGTTACTTTATTTTAAAAAAGTATATCTTTCACTCTAAATCAACACACAAATCAACCATGTTAGATAATCTTTCAAAAATCATTAATGAACATAAGGATACAGTACTATTTTGGTGGAAAAAATTCCAAATCAATTTATTTTATTACAAAAGAACACTTTATAAAACCAATCACACAAATTTTAATTAATTCTAACATGAGTGACAGTGAAAACTGATCTTTAATAATATTAGCAAAAACACAACTGGAAGGGTATTAATGCTGTCTGACTAGGATTCTCATTATTGATATTTCTGAGTTGTCCTTGAGATAATTTACCCCACAAGCTCTTTTCCTTTGGTATTTAACTTTTTTTTTCCAGAATCTCAAGAATGAAAGTATATATGCGAGGATAAAAGTGCTTAGAATTAAGCTTATTAAAAAGTAGTAAGCATTTAAGTGGGGGGAAAAACTCAGCATATTTAACTGTTTGTTTTAAATTTAATTTTAGAGCAAACATTATTAAGTTGGGATCCTAAAATATTCTAAATAATTTATTTAAAATATTTTATTCTTGTAAAAAACAATCTATTGCCAAGAAACATGTACCTTAAAGATATGATGTGTTTTTCCTGAACAAATGTTCCTATGTTCTACCAGACTGTGTGGCATTTGCTCATACTCAACAACTGTGGAAATTTGGAACAAGGTTTCTCCTCCTTTCTTTAAAAGTCTTTAATTCCTTTGCATGTGCCAGGCACAATTTACATACAAGTTAACAGGAAATGTTCTGTGTAACAATTTTATTATTTGTCCTGACAATGGTAACGAAAGCCAATTATTCGTTAGAAACTCAACATGTCTAAGTTCTTGAAACTCATATGTTGTTGTTTAGTTCTGGATTCTGGAATTCAACAGCTGCTGGATGATAAAATATGATTTAAGTGTTTATTCTGGTTCAAGCTATATGATAAAATGTTTACTTGGGAAACTTAGAATATGAGTTTTCATGCCAATGCAGGATTACAAACCCATATGAAGCACTATGTGATCCTTTCCTTCAACAGGTAAAATGAAACTTTTTAAATGTAGCTCGTCAAATACAACTGGTTTCACTTATTTTCATTATACTAGGCAAATAAAAATAGTATGTCTGCATTTCATGTTCTCAGAGCTAATTACTGGCACCAATATATTTTGATCCTATTTAATAAGATTGTCTTTAAATTGCTTTTTAGTGGAAAAACCAAAATAGCAGTTTACTGTTTACAAAGTATGATGCATATTTACATAGAAGCTAGAGTAAAAACATTACACTCATGTTATATGCAACACTTTAAGCAAAACTAGTATTCTCCAAGGGTTCAGTCTCCATTTACCGACCAGAATAGTACACTGGTCCAGGCATAAGATGAAGTGGTTGCATGTATCCATTGTCACATAACATAGGAACACCAGAGACAAATTGCAATAAGGGGTGGAAGAATGAGTGTCCAGAAAACTGGTTGTCTTATTAAATAGCTGATTAGTCAAGGCTAGTAAAAGTTACAGGGGCCTAGCTTTCACCTTTTTGGAAAAACCTCAAGAAATAGAATCATTCGTGCACTTCTTGAATTCTAGTTCAAAAAAAAAAAAAAAAAAAAAAAATAGAAGTACCATAGTCACTACGTTATCTGGATATTGTTACAACAGAAGGGCATAATTCCTTAGTCTAATAAATTCTAGTTAATGTTCAGCATTTAAAACAAGTATTTGCTTTTCGGAACTTAAAAGATATGACTCTGCAGTCTTGCTCACTATGTAGAAATTTGAAGATGAGACTCATGCTAATGCAGAAGGTTATGGCCTAGAGTGACAATTTGGATGCCTGCAAGTCTCAAATGGAGGCATTTGTTTCTGTGAATTTATCCCAGTCCAGAGTCTGTCTTTCAGCTTTGTGGTCCCAGAAACCTGATCTCACCAGTGTTTCAGAGTAGATCGGACATTAGAATGAGGACCTATGTTAACTAAAGTCATAAGAGCTAATATATAAGACCAGAATGACAAATTATCCTTTCAAAATGATAGAGCTTTAACTGGAGGCTGTAGTGGAAACTACTCTCAGCTTGATCAGCAACTCATTCATAGTGCTGGGATGGAACCAGCTAATATTTGCCTCTCACAGTCAGGTTTTTATTACTAAGAGTCTCCAGAATTTCCCATCTTTAAACATGCTCAAGAAAGAGAATAGCTCAAAAGTCAGCAAGACCACTATGTGTTGACTTTATAACTTAATTTTCAGAGTACAGTATTATATCCAAGTATGTGGAATGGAAGAGTTTGAAGAACATCACTGTGGCCCTCAGATACGGCCTACGTACTCTATTACTTCAACGGATTTTATTCTACTTGATATCTAGTAATCTAAGAGCATTCAGCATCTAATCTCTCTAGAGCAGATATCACTACTTTCAGATAATATCTTAAACATTAAAGAAAATGAAACTCAATATATATTAGCCATTTCCTTTTTTTAAAAAAGTAAGAATTTTCCTTATAAAAACAAATGCATAAGGATATTATAAAGTATTTTTATGTTTTCTTTTTCTTAGTGATACTTCTTAAAAAATTGTTATACCTTCTTCTTTACACTAATATTTGTCTCACTTTCAATGCATTTTCTTTTTGTAATTTAAAAAATTACCTTAAAGAGCTTTTTTTTTTTTTCAGTTGTCACTTGAAAATAATTTTACCACTAGAAGTTTTGAGAGCAATACTGTTACTTGTGCTACATTAGGTTATGTTCTTTTTGGGATAGTTTTACTATAAACTCAATTTCACATAATACCAACTATATAAGGCAACTGGGAGTACAACTAACAGTAATTTAATAGATCTCATTTGTGATGAACAAATTAACCCAAAGAGGGAGTCCTGCTTAACTTTAGAGGCCCATCTCAAACATGACTTCTCCTTGGAGAGCGATTCCGACTTTCTGATTGCGTCCTTGCTATGCTCTGTTCTGCTGTCTCTTTGATCCTAGCTTCCACTGCACAGCTGACTGTGCTTTATCAACCTGAGCATCCCTGGGGTTCAGCCCTGCACCTTACTTTGAGTGGACGTATTCAATAAATCTTGAATAAATAAATATGTGAGTCATGTACATTTCTATTTATATGTATGGCTGTAAGAGATGACATCTTTGAGCTTATCCCTTTTAAAATTAAAACTGAAACATTTTGGGAAAGATAGTATTGTTCTTGTACTTGAGAGTATATCTTAATTTGGGCTCCTTAAAATGAGTTGATCAATGAGTTTGACAAAGTTTTCAGAACAGATGAGGATCAAGCTTAGTTGGTTTCAGATAAGAAGAGACATTTGTATTTGAAAATATTAAAACAAAACAAAACAAAATAAAGCTGGTCAGAAAATTAAAATAAAATAAATCTGCATTTTTTGCAGCTAATAATACTCATTTATTTCATGCCAAGTTCTGGTTATAAATGCCAAGGCCTTTTTAAAAAGCTCTTGCTGTTTCTTTTTTAAGGATAATTTTGTGCTTAAATTCAGAATACCATTTGTACATCTAATTCAGTCCTAAAATATTGTATATCTGTGGTTGTCACATGATTACAACATAATCTAGTGAAATTCAGTTAATAGTGTAGCAGTCTTTAAAACAAGAATTCTATATAGGACAGTTGAGTGAGAATTTTTGAAATATACAATTTAAAATTAATGTATTGCAATATTTATTGAAAAAAGCTTGACTATGAAGTAAAATCTATATAACAGTTTTATTTAAGCACCCCAAATTTTTCAGATACTCCACAGTGCCAAGATATTTGGTTCATATGAGCACAAAGTAATAAGTAGGGTAGTAAGAAAAGCATAATTTAGTAAACAACCAGATTAATTTGATCTTTCCTTACTGATGTCTGTGATTCCTCTAAATTAGAGAAATATAAGCCAGGACCATATGATATGATAACTAATCACACAAAAAAATGACATCAATGAATATCCATTCTAGTAACTTTAATGTCAGCATACCCAGCCAATTAATAAAATATTTACTACGCAGAGGTGAACATGCTTAAGTCAAAGCAAATTAATTTTGTTCTTTTCTAAGAGCATATTTTTAAGTAAGATTTTAGCCTCATATTTTGGCAAAGGCAAGATGTTCACTTTGGCTTTTGTAAAAACATGTCTATATCAAGAATATCCTAATGTAAATTTAACACAAAACATATCATTTAATTATTACTATAAAATTATAATCTATTTACAATATTTATAAAATAACTACTAACCAAGCAAAGTGCATTGAGTATAAAACACTGTACCTCCTAAGTGTTACTTTTTAATGTTTTAAATGCTTAGTATGCAAGGTATACAACAATGTGGGTAGTATATATATTGAATAATTCTAGCTCCTGAGATACACACTGATAAATTTGCACTTATTACAGAGCCACCAAATCTGGGTCTTGAGATATTAATAGTCACGTAGATATATTTTAGAGGTTACCTGAGCAAGCCAAAATTCTAAGTGATTTGAAATGTACAATAATTTTGTCACATTATGATCACAGTATTTCCTTTCATAAGAATCTACTCCCAGTGCCATTAGTTAACCACACGGTTATTATATGTAGCTTGATTCACTATAAATGCCGTTATAACACCTGTGGTTTCCCTCATTAAGAATTGAATGG
Source organism: Cheracebus regulus (assembly GCA_963574635.1). Classification (NCBI taxonomy): domain Eukaryota; kingdom Metazoa; phylum Chordata; class Mammalia; order Primates; family Pitheciidae; genus Cheracebus; species Cheracebus regulus. The sequence continues at coordinate 25,898 of CAUYQU010003515.1, read as the reverse complement.
ATGGGGTCAGGGGTTGAAAGGGCAGCATATGCGCTATGAAAGAACTAGTTAACATAGCCTATTATATTGGTGCACTGGTAAATCTCATTTCTATTCATCAGATGATTAGTTCAATCAATATTTATTCCTCTATGCTTCCTTTGTCTTGCGCTACAAAGGAGACATCCTTCAAATTCATGGCATAAACCTTGTTATCTATGAATTTGTTGCTTAATTTGAGAGGGAATATTTTATTTACTTGGCAGTCCTGAATTCTTTGATTCCCTTTCCCTCTAATTATCATTAGGTAGTATAATGGAGTTTTGTGTAGATTATTTATAAATAGACATTATTAACAGTTTCTTTTTTATGTGACTCTAGTACCACGGGTATTCATATCTTCCCTCTGAATGCTCTGGAAAGTTGCTTCTGTTTCTCTAAATATGTTTGAGTTTTGAAGTCTGGATTGTGAAAGCAAAGATAAGAATGATTTTCTCTCTCAAATATTCATTCTTCTTGTCTGAGTGGGTGGTTATAGGCACATACATATACATACTGCGTATCAGTGTGTATCAACAGACGCCTCCAAAGACTGCTATTATCTGCTGGGGATTCTGTTAAGTCAGAGATTCTATTCAAAGTAAGATAAATATTTGCAAAAAGCTGTAATTGGAAGATGATTACAAAATTACAGGAATAATACTTTTTGTTTAGAGTGCTTATTTCATCAAAGGTCATCATTCATTATATAACAAAAGACTTATTTCATTAGTCTGCTTGATTTCTATCCTTTAGATAAGAATAGAGAGAATAACAGAACTACCTCTAGAATAAAAGACACACATTAATTATTAAGCAGAATTTCCGTTTCTAATGTTTACTTTTCTGTATATTTTAACATCACAATAAATGTTTTGTTAATGTTAAACTAATGCCAGTATAAATAAAGACTTTACTTCTTTTTGTCTTTATGGAATAAACACAGAAATAGTTTAGTCTTAAGATATTCTCCTCATATTATTAGAATGTCACCTCAATCACTAATATCTTTTGCACTCACAACATATGTGCTCGTGAACCTTTGATGTGTTTCAATTTGGCCGGAATTTGACAGTCTTCACTTTGGAATGAATTCTTATTTCCTAATATGTTTACTTGTAAGGCTTAGGCTTCACCAATGCACAGTGGCACTGATGTTATTGTTCACAATTTTAAGCCTCACTTTATATATAAATTTGCAGAATCCCAGCAGACCCATATAAAAATAATTTTTAACTTAATAATTTTTAAAGTTTTAATATTAAACTTTGTTAATTGAATGCTATACCATGTACTTTAAATTAGAGGTATATTATTCATTGCAGTGGTATAATCTAGTCATGTCCTGTGATTTACACTTTTACATCTTAAAACTATTGTAATGAAAGGTATAAAAACCATGTAGGTTATCTTATATCTCTAAAAGGTGAATACAGGTTTAGAAAAGGGGGCATCATAGCTGAGAAAACTATTTACTCATCTTTTTATGTAGTAAAACTTCCTGTATCAAATCATATTAAATCCCTGTTGACAATTATGTGTCTGCTACTTATTGGGGGGGGAAAAAAGTGGTTATTATTACAAGATTTAAATGTCATTTTCATGAAGACCAACCCAAAAGCTTTGTATATTTTTGGTGCTATAGAATTTTTGTTGCTGTAAAATTAGGTTTCATGGCTTGGAAACACTTAAATTTAAAATGTAATCTATGCAAATAAACTCCTGAATAGTTGTTTTTTATGGTTGATCATAGTTTAGTATTATCAAATTGCTGCCAAAATAAGTAAATGTTAACATTCATATTTGGTTAAGAGTATAAAATAATGTTTTTATTTGTTAAATGATCACATAAAACCACTTTAATAATGATGCAAAAACTCATCTTTTAGGGATTCGCTAATGAGCAAAAGCTAGAATGTGGTTGATGGAAAATCCAAAGATTAGTAAGTTTTAAGTAAATGCTAACAAAGGAGTTTTAATCTTGTGTCCCTCATGTTTATAAAGTTTGCTTCCCCAAATTTCTTCATTTACATTTTCATCCTGGTTTCCCAATTCCTGATTATTAGAAAATATAGAAAAGTAAACCTTGGTGGTACTAATACCTATCCCAGAAGTGCAGTATGCCAAGCACTTCTGTGTCATAATACTTGTAACAAACTCACCCATGATGCTGGGGGAGGAAGGAGGAGAGAGTCACTAGATGTAACCATTTAAGAAAATATTTTATTTTTACGGCTATATATTATTTCAACAATACTTGAATGACAGCTTTAAGATTTCCTTTTAAACTGAATAACATTTCTTGGAATGAAGACAGCTTACTGATGATTACTTAATGAGCAATTATTAATGGACTACTAACGGAGATGTCCTTCCAGCAATGTTTTTTTAATTTAAGGAGGTGGAATGTTGGTTAGAAATATTTAATTGGAACTTGTGGAGGAAATTAAGAGCGAGAACTTGTTTAGGAAATCTAAAGGCCTTGCCAGCAGGGCATTCCGAGCTCCATACCTCTGAAGGGCTGCCATACCTCTGAGAGCAAGCTGCCTCTTATCTAAAGTTTAGCACTTAGTAAAAATTAACTACCTGAAAATAACAGATGAAAACTAGACTTTAAAAAAGCCAAGCCCAATCCTTGTTTATGGCAAGCATAAAACCAGATTTCTAATCCGCCCCAGCAACAATCACCTATTGATTGCGACGACATCTGTGCCTCTGTTTTTGGAAGCAGGGTTTTCCGTGGAGGCAGGAATGAAAAATCCGAACATTTCCGCGCCCCTGTGTGATAAACAGCCCACAGATCTTTCAAGAAGGAGCCTTGAAACCCACACCTCGGCTCACTTCTTTCTCACTTATTGATGGGCCCAATTAAAGGTCCTCCCTTCCCCCGTCAGAAGTTACTCCTTTCAATAGTGAAATCTACGGAGAAGCCTCTCTAGAACTTCTGTGGTACCCTCTCACAGACAAAGGATGAAAGTCTTTCTGCATCACCAAATACAACCTCCTACGACCCCGGCCAGAGTAAGCCACCGCGCTGTGTCCCGGACTCAGTTCAGCCTTGGGGCAGGACCAGGACGTCAGAGATCAGAGACTCTTAACCCTTTTCTTTCCCAGTAGCTTCCCTGGGGATAAAGTCTTTTAAATGCCCTAGGCGAGGGAGGAGTAGGGGAGGGAATAGGTTTGCAGTATTGGTCCCGAGGGAGACCACTCAATACTAGATCATCTTTCGGTCGCCAAAGCGCCCTCAGCCAGGACAGTTGTCAGCTGCAAACTGTGGAGCCCAGGTGCTAACGAGGACCACCTCGTTAGCGAGGAAAAGCGCGTGCGTGGATGGAAGCGCGCGCGTGGATGAGGGAAATAGAGTGGGCCCATGGTAAAGCCCAGGTCAAAAACGGCCCCTCTCCCAACATAGGGTGCTTAGTAGCCCCGCACGAGCGAAAGCTGATTTCTTTCCCGTTTTCACTTCTAAGCTCATGCTCAAGTTCAACCTCCAGCTCCACAAGACGTCAGAGTAGCCTGGATCTTTTCTCAACCCCATTCTTATTGAACAGCCTCTCACAATGTGGAAGGGCACTGTCCGCAGAAAATAGGAAGTCAGTGAGGAAAGACCCTAGGGATCAGGAAAGGAGAGCCAGGAAGAGAGAGAGAGCGACCTGACCATCTTTGAAGCTTACATTTTCTCCAGCGCGTTCCCCTAGGCCTCCTGAGAGGTATTTCAACTTAGAAGCTGTAAGGGGTCCTCGGGCACCTGGCAAGGCTGGCGCCCTCTGGGATAGGTGTGTGGGCTTAAACTGGTTTTCTCAAGGTGAGCATAGGACCAGCGCTTGGCTTCCAATCCTTCAAGCTTCTGGAGTTCTCAAAGCGACCGCCGTGGCGAACCGGGACAGTCATCTGCAAATTGCTCCTTCAGGAGCGGCTAGATCAAGCTACTAACCCACCCCCACCCCGCGCCGCTTGTAGGGAGTGAGCGGCTTTTTTGCTCTAGGTCCTAGTGCCGGGTCCGAGCTGAGGTGGCGCGTAGTTTCTGACCTTCGGAAAGTACGAACCCAGCCACAGGGGGAAAGTTAGAAGGCCAGAAGGTAAGGGACGAATTGGCAGCTCCAGACCTGGACAGGGGAAACCGAAAGAATGGATGGGATGGCGAGATGGGCCAGAAAAAGAAAAACGAAGACTGGGCCTCTCTTACTAATCAAAGGTTCTGTACTGGCCAATTGCCCAAGTATAGTTTCTTGAGAGAATTTAGACAGTGGAGCCTGTAACGAACCCTCAACCGGGACAATCAGCTGGAGCCAGCGCGCACGCATGGGTGCCCCACTCTCAGCGAGCGGGCCAATCAAGACCATCCCCTCAGGACGTCCTTGTTTCTTATCTACAGTCAACCCCCCCCCCCTCCCCCATGGACAATCTCTCTCCGTTCCTTCTTCTCCTTCCCTTTCCTAACACACCCCAGCATCCAGCCAGCAAACCCTTGAGTCTAGGGCTCCGGGCTCACCGCGTGCGAGAGGGAGTGGGAGTGAGATCCTCTGCCTCCTGGGGTGCTCCTCCCCGGGCGTAGGGGGAGTGAGTGGAAGAGGATCACAGCTAGTGGAAGGAGAGGATCAGTGATTGCATCCCAAGAGCTTCTTCCCACCTCTTTCCGGGTCCGGGATGTAAGAAAGTCTGGAGCTGGCCGTTACTAACTTTCTGTTGTCAAGACCCAGGGGAACGTGCGAAGGGCAAAGAGTCCCCAGTGAACGGCGGCCTGACCAGGAAGAGACCGGGATGGGGGTGGGAGCCCAGAGGCTTGCACAGATTCCCAGTGTCAGGCGGGCACTTGCCTGGCTTTTCAGTAAAAGTGTGAAGAATGACCGGGCACAGCGCGAAGGAAACCTGAGGTCTCCGGAAAGACAGGAGAGGAGACCCAGTGACTCCCCAAAGGCCAACTGCATCCCTTTCAGAGGCCCAGAGTTCAGCCGAAGCAGGTGTAACGCTACAGCCCCTGGCGCGCATCCCCGCAGACCCCAGCTCGCCCCGGGGTCCCGCCGCTTCACTTCCTGCCGCTGCGAGGGTCCTGGCCCGAGGATGCACGCAGCACCTCCTTCCACTACGGGCCCTTTATCTGACAAAGGAGCCCGAGCCCATGGCTCTCCGGCCGTGAGTAGCGTGGCCTTTCGAAGCCTCTAGAACTTTCTCATTACAACTTTTCCGGGGTCGCACTACTCCCTGGGCCGCGCAGGCTCGGGCACCAGGACCTGGGCAGGGCGCAGCGTCCGCGCGAAGGCGCGCGCCGAACTGTTACCTCCGCCGCGTCCATCCTCGCAGCACTGCTCTTCTGCCTACTACCCCTGCGAAGGGTCCTGCCTGCTGGCCAGGACGCTAGTGGGCCTCGTCACCTGGCGAGTGTGTGCCTGCGCCTGTCCACCCTGGCTCCCGCCTGTGCGCCCAGCGCGCCCAACCCCGGCCGGCAACCACTGCGCGCCGGGGCTTCCAAGCTCCTGCCCAGAGGCATCCCTCTGTCGGCTTTCTCCATCCCGCGTCCGCTTCCGCACCCGAGAGCGACAGGCAAGAAAGATTCAGTGCAACTCAAGGACTGGTCCGATCCAACCAGCCTCCCCTCCCTCTCCAAAAAAGCGCCCTCCCGCGTCCCTCCAGAACTCCCTAGAGGCAGCAACACCTTCCCACAACTTTCTACGCCCAGGCCATTTGCAGCCCCACCTGCGACAGCGAACTCGGGGAACTGCGCGGGGCAACCTCTTTCCCCTTCGGCTGGGTGCCCTCCCCTCCCCCATCTCCCGTTCTGGATGGAGTTGGCCGGACTCGGGGAGCCTCGGCGCCCGCAGACTCGCTTACCTCGCATGGTGTGGCCGCTCTCCCGCTCCGCGTAGTCATGAAGCTGCTCCCAGCCCGAACCCCGGAGAGCCCAAAAATCCCGCTCAGCACGAGTGAAGAAGGTGGTCGGCGAAGAGCTGCTCGGCCGAGAAAACCATCCCTTTAGGCGGACGCCGTGGCCGCAGGGTGACGTTTGCCGCCGCCGCCGCGATGTGAACAGTTTTGATGTTGGTGGTGACTGTTTTGATGATTGTTTGTTTGTTTGTTTGTTTTCAGGAAGGGTGAAAAAAACGTTCTGGCTGGCTGGTGCCTGGGTTTTGTTTTGGTTTTGTTTTTCTTATTTCTTTCTCTCCAACGTGCTTGCTTTTTAAAAATGCCACCGCCTCCGGCTCAGAAGATTTCTTTTGTGATCACTTGGACTGAGGAGGAGGAGGAAGGGCAGCAGCAGGAGGAGGAGTTGGTGGTGGTTTTGTTAGTTACAAAGAAGAGGGAGAAGGAGCAAGGGGGAGAAAAGGAAACAGAAGAGAAAGAAAGGCGGTGTGGATGGCAGAGCATGTGCGTTTTCACATGACATCTGTGCCTGTTAGCGGATCCACAATGTGAATTTTCACTGTTCAGTTACAGGGAGGAAGGGAGCAGCGAGAGAGAAAGAGAGGGGAGAGATGGAGAGAGAGCGCTGAGAGGGGCTTATACGCGAGGGCGGGCTTGGCCGCCACTTCCAGGCCCCGCCTGCTGTCAGCGCCGCCGCCAATCAGCGCCCGGCAGCGCCTGGAGAGGCCGGACCGCGGAGAGAGACGCGGCGGTGGCGGGGGGCGGGGCCTGGGGACCGGGGAGTCCTCGGCGGCCGGGGCTGCGACGGGGAATTGGAGACTGTCGGAACTGGGCGGAGGAGAAGGGCGGACCGGGAGAGGCGGGCAGGTCCGCAGGTGACAGGCACTTCCGACTCCAGCAGAGAAGGGGACACTGACCGCGGCAGACCTTCGGAGGCAAGAGACGCGGGGCTCCCCGGGTTTCACGTCAGGTCCCTCTCTCGCCACCCCCGCGGGCCCGGCGGAGTTAGTTTTGAGTGTGTGCCAGCGCTTTGCCGAGCGCTGTTTCGGTAAACTTCGCGTCTCTGGCCGGGGTTTCCCTGGGCAGGTCTTTTGGGTGTTAGTGGTAGAATAACGCTAACCCACTTCCATCACTTTTAGCACAACTGGAACGCAGTCCCATGCAAGTAGCTGTCTCCTTCCTTTAAAAACGTCGGTCAGAGGCTCCCTGACCCCCTTCTTTAAAAGAAAAAAAAAAACCATTCATGGACGTGTTCTTTTGTCAGGGAAACTGATTTTTATTAGCATTTGGAGAATCCCCTGGCGTGGACTACAGGACTGAAAGAGAAGAGCTCAAATTGGCGATATGGCCACCTTACTAATTCAAGGCAAAGGGCTTGAGGCTAGAAGGTAAGATTGTAGGGTGCTCTTTAGAAAGATTTTAGAAGGAAGACATCGTTAACTTTTGTTGCCATCAGAAGACATTTACCCTATTTAGAGACGATTGGTAACTGAACATAGATAAACTTGTCTTCCTTAGGTGAAAATTGTCATCTATGACCATTTAATTGTATAAAAATCTAATACATATATCAAAACTGTTCCTTTGCAAATTTTTCCTCCTCAGTTGACAAAATAAGCATATAGATGATTACATCTACTTCCTTCCCACTAGTAGGGAACTTCTTAAATACTTGACGTTAATTGAACACCCTAAAAGATTAGGAGGTGAAAATATTTGCCTCATTCACTCAGGCTTGAATCTGGGAGATGTCTACTCATTAGCATACCTGTTGGCACAGTAGGCCTCATCATCATTTAAGTACCCAAATAATTTGATTTTTGACTGGTATTTATTCATGATATGTCATATAACACAAAGTACAATGTAGAATTGGCAGTTATTTAGTTAATTAGGTCTCTCTACACTGCTATTTTTTCCTTCTTGATTAAATAAAAAAATGAATTATCTGCTGAATTTTTACCAGTGTTAAATTGACATAGCCCTGCTATATGCCATCCCATTTGCAAACCAATGTGTAATTTAGGAAAATTTTAGTATTAAGAGTGAAAGCTGATTGAGTCATTAATTAAATGAAATGAACAAAAGGAATTTGCTGTTCAGAATAGTTATTCCTTTATAAATACCTTTCTCCCAGATTTGTAATTGACACAGTAGTTAATCTTTTAAGATAATATTTAAGGCTCCCTGGTTTTATTATTTTTAATCAAGTAAAATATATTCATCATAACTATGTTAAAGCTGTAGAAAGTTATGCCTAATTTAGTTGCTTCATTAAACATTACTGAATATAAAATAGTCAAGAAACAAATTGTGACTATATCATTTTAATTTTGTTGCTTCAAGCAGAGACACAGGAATATTGAAAATTCTAAAGGCTTTGTAAACATTGTGTAATTATTATTGTTGTTGTTATCATTTTAGATTTCTATTTCTCCTTAGTGTAAACAGGAATTTAAACTTTTGAAAAAATTCAAAAATTGAAGCGTTTATGTTGTTTTAACTTTCTAAACATTTATTGAATTCTGATTTTTTTTAACTGCTGCAATATCTGTAATCCTTGAAAAACGTAGTCAACACATGTATAAAAAATATTTAACCCCCCTATACATTTTTATATTCTCTTTGTTTTGTGGGTTCAACAGGCATAATTTTGCTTAGAACATATTTCTTAATTCCTTCTGAGTATTTTTGAATAAATTACTAATTAGAAGATTCTATGTTATTTCATTTTTAAAAACTCTTATATATTCTCTATACATGGTGATGCAAAAGTATGTATTTTCTCTTTAAATGCTGATCATTGGTTGTAATGTGGCAGTCTGGGACATTTTGGATCTTTCTAAAAATTTAAAAACTGATTTGTTGAAATTTTCTAATAATTTTCACACTTATTTTAACTGAATGGATTCCATTTATGTAAAATAAATATTAAGAATTCAAATGAAAGAAGTATTTTCTAAGAACTCACAAAACACATACATATAATCTGATGGTTTTATAACCTACCTGCCAGCAAATAACCATATTTCAAGTGGCATAATAATAATATGTTAATATAGTGTCCTTGCTCACATGAAGTACAGTATCAGTAATTTTATTTGAATGATTATGTCTGGTTTCCTATAAGCTTGAAACTCTGCTTTTCGATCTGGGCCTAAAGGATAGTCTAAGCTGATAGTTACATTTTGATTAAATGACAATCAGTCACATAGCACTGTCCTCAATCTCAGGAATTGCATAATATTCCACTAAGGCTTGCATGCTCACCTGTTTTTCTGACACGTTAGTGTCCCTCTGGTTGAGCCGTACCACGGAGTATTAATGACAACAAATATCCCAAAGGAGGCAAAGTTTTAGTATAAGCCAACCAGGTAGGGTGACCACAGCATTTAGGATTATTTCAGTCCTAAAATGCTTAAACAGGAAGTATAGTTCACAATATTCTGAGCTGGTAAGTCAGGGTATTCCCTAGTCAGGGAATATTTGAAATAATTATGAATCTTAAAGGGACATTAGCAATACCAGTAACAATGTTATATTTAGGAATGACTGAAAGATTAGGTATGTTTAACTCTATTTAGGGAGCTGTGTGGTTGTGAAAGTTGGAAAAGAGATATAAAGCTGCTATTAAATATTGTAAAAGCGAGAAATATTTAAGAATTTTTAACATTCAAACCTTTTACAAGTGGGAAGGGTGAGGTACTGAGCTCTCTGTTGCTGAAGGCATCCAAGCAAGTGTTGAATGAAAGGTTCTGGTAGAGATGCTCTAGTATACAGATTTCTACACCAGGTTGGAAATTGTCTAAATTACCTCCAAGATCATCTGTAGCTCTGAGTGTAAAGTTGGCCTCTATGTCCGTGGGTTCTGTATCTGTGGAGTCAACCAAGAGCAGAGCAAAAATAGATTGCATCTGTATTGAACATGTACAGATTTTTTCTTGTCATGATCCCCTAAACAATACCATATAATAATTATTTATGTAGTGTTTACATTGGCATTATAAGTAATCTAGAGATGATTCAAAGTATATAGGAAGATGTGCGTAGGTTATGTGCAAATACTACACCATTTTATATCAGAAACTTGAGTATCTGTGGGTTTTGGTATCAGTGGGAGGTCCTGGAACCAATCCCCTATGGATACCAAGGGATGACTGAATTCACATGGAGTAAACGTTGCTACCACTGCCTACTTTCCCTAGAGTTTGTAAGAGCTCCTGGTAGTTTATAGGTGCTTGGTAATTATTGGTGGAATGAATGCTTTCTAACCTTTAGGTCACTGGATGTGAACCACAAATGGAGTGAAGACCTGAATAAGATCCTTCTTTCTTAGTTTCTATTGAATGGGAAGAGGAGGGTGGGGAGAATCTGCATTTTAAATACTCCTAATTTGGAGGGACAAAAAATGATGGTTGAGATTTGGGTATGTAGTTAAAAAAGAAAGTTAAATTTAGTTATTTTCATATTTATTACTATTATCAATTTAATTTTGTTTATTTATGTATTTGTGTTTTTGAGAGGGGGTACCACTGGAGGCTGAAGTGCAGTGATATCATCTCAGCTCTCTGCAGTCTCTACCTCCTGGGTTCAAGTGATTCTCCTGCCTCAGCTTCCCGAGTAGCTGGGATTCAGGCACCCGCCACCACACCCCACTAATTTTTATATTTTAGTAGAGATGGGGTTTCACCACGTTGGTCACACTGGTCTCAAACTCCTGACCTCAATTGATCCACCTGCCTTGGACTCCCAAAGTGCTGAGATTACAGATGTGAGCCACCGCGCCAAGCCCTATTCTCAATTTTATTCCCAGGGGCTGAGTCTTCTTCATAATCTTTGAGTTCTTTAAGTTCTGCATCATTTTAAAGTATAGAAGCAAGTTCAATAAGATTTCAAAATAAAAAAGGCAAATATTAAAATTGAGCATGTACTTTTTAATAAATTGGAAAAGGTGGTAAGGGCAAAAGCATGAATTAACCCCAGTATGTGGGAGAGGTAAGGCTAGCTTTAGGACAAGGAAAAAACCTACAGGTCAGGAAAAATAAGAGCCAACATTTATTGGATCAATCACATGATCTCTCAGCCTATCTAATTTCTATTTCTTACAAGAGTCTACATGTTATACATTATATCTCCTCTTTCTCCCTGCTTTAAAAAAATTATTTTATGGCTAAAAGAACAGAGGCTTAAAAATGTTTACTTATCTAAGATCACAAATTTTAAATTGCTAGATCCAAGATTCAAACCCAGATATAGCCGCTAAAATGTGATTCATGAGTGCAGGAAATTTCTTCATTTTATTTTAATATTTTCAATGCTGAATCTACAGAATCTAGAGTCTTGCCTGATAGATAAATAGTCGTATGTCACTAAATGACATTAAATAAGAACAGTGATTTTTTTTTTTAGACAGTCTCACTCTTGTTGCCCAGGCTGGAGTGCAGTAGTGTGATCTCGGCTCACTGCAACCTCCACCTCCTGGGTTCAAGCGATTCTCTTGCCTCAGCCTCCTGAGTAGCTGGGATTACAGCCATGCACCACCTCGACTGGCTAATTTTTGTATTTTTAGTAGAAACAAGGATTCACCATGTTGGTCAGGTTGGTCTTGAACTCCCAATCTCGTGATCCGCCCGCCTCGGCCTCCCAAGGGGAGATCTGTACGCCTCACCTCTCATGTACACATAAGAGATCATGTGTACATATATATGTATGTATATGTAATCCCAAAGTGCTGGGATTACAGGCGTGAGACACTGTGCCCCACCAAGAACAATGAATTTTGACTTTAAAAATAAAAGGATACTGTGAAAATTTATGAAACAATAATGGCCTGATTTGGTTCATCATGGAGTTTAGGAAAATACTTCTGCGACAAATATTTCAGGTTGTAAATAATGTAAGCCTGAATTGAATTGACACCAGGAAAAAAGAGGGGGAAATGAAAAGGTTAGATGCCTGACACATTTTGCAGGCAGAAGCTATGACATTGAATGCATGATTAGACTGGTGGTGCTGGTGGAGAGAGTGTTGGGTAAAGGAAGAGAGAAGTCAAACCAAACTTCACCAGAAGGAGGCTTATAGAATGAATATCCTACTTATCTAAGTATATAAGGAAGAAAGAGCAGATTATTATTTAAATAGGGGAAAATATTGACATGAATTTTCAATTTTGCCTATCAGTGACAATGTCCAACAGATAGTTGGCTATTGATAGAACTGGAGATTTGGAAATTGATTAGAGGTCAAAGTAAAGGTTTATGACATTCAGGCTGGCATGTTGGCTCTGGCCTGTAATCCCAGCACTTTGGGAGGCCGAAGTGGGTGGATCATTTTAGGTCAGGAGTTCAAGACCAGCCTGGCCAATGTGTTGAAACCGTATCTCTACTAAAAATACAAAAATTAGCCAGGAATGGTGGTGAGCATCTATAATCCCAGCTACTTGGGAAGCTGAGGTGCAGGTTCCAGTGAGCTGAGATCACACCACTGCACTCCAGGTGACAGAGCAAGACTCCATCTCAAAAAAAAAAAAAAAAAAAAAATTTTATGACATTCAGAAACACCAAGGAGAATAGAGACAATGTCAGATTTAAATATGAACAAATAGGTATATAAAATAATAGAATTATATTTTCGTGTATATTTATATAATATTTTAAATAGGGGCAAACTTGTCAGGAAACCCAGACACCATAAGGTTAGATACAATTTCCTATACATTAAAAGTAAGTATTTTAAACGGCAAAGACCCCCAAACAAAATCAATAGCCTGGAGAAAATATTTGCTGCACATGTGACAGATGAAAGATTAGTAGCCTTCATAAACAAGTATATGCAAACTTACGAATTGATAAAATTTAGATTTTAAAAAAACCCTAAAAACTGAGGTTGGTAGAGAAGAAAGGGGAGTTACTTTAGTAGACAATTTTTTTAAAATGGTTTTTTCTTTATAGTTTTTGATACAGGTGAATAAGTTGTTCTTCATGTTTATAGATCTGTGAATAAGGTTGAGAAGTTCCTTTCCAGATCAACTGACAAGGCTTTAGGATAATTTCTTGTACATTTATTAAAATATTAATTAAAATGCAAATGTAATATTTTGTATAACTTCACTGTTCTTGCTGATAGTCTTTAAAGTTTATCTTGAATTGCCTACTTTTCTATACCTTCACTGCATTATCAATCTAAGCTACTGTCCCTCTCCTGCCTGGATGGGTATAATATTCTTAGAATATTTTCTCTACCTCCATTCTTGCCTCTTACCCCATTAATTTCCCAACTGGCAGTTAGAGAGAACTTTTCAAAGTCAGACAATAAATATCCCCCTGTAAAACACATTAAATATCCCCCTATAAAACACATTAGTGTCTTCCTGTTGCATTTAGACAACCTGTACTCCTTACTGTGACTTAGAAGTAGGGTGCATACATATTATGGTTTGCCCTGAAACCCTGCATAATTATTAAAAGTGTCCCTTTCATTTTCGAATGTGTTCCTGTTTGAGCAATGCGTAATAGTTACCCTGATGATTATAAAGTGCTGCTGGCTTAAATGTTATGATCTTAGAGAAATTCTCCCTTATAACGCCACCTAAGCGAGCACTCGTTTATAATTCTTTATCAAATAACCTCTGTTTTCTTTATAGTGTATATCAGAATTTATGATTATTTGTTTGTTTTCTTTTAATATCTAATGAAAGAACTCAATTAATATATAATTAATATTGTTATTAGCTCTAGGAGGCAGTAACCACTTCTTTTATTTTGTATTATATTATCAGTGCCTGGTATGATGGCTGACACTTAGTACATGCTTAGTAAGTTTGTTCAGTGAATTGATAACTTTGACTAATTGCCACAATTAAAGTGATGTAAGTAATAGTTCTTTTGCTTTTTGAAAACTTTGTTTACATATTTGCTAAGATGTCTCCAGATCTCATTATGGCCACATTAAAAAATGCATGAAATATTGTTTTTCCTTTCAGGGCAACTGACATATAGTGATGATTTAATGTATTGGTTGGGAGTAAATAAAACAGGACAACAACCAAAACAAACAAAACCTGATTTTGTCCCCAGATCTGCTATTTGCGATGCAACTCCTAACTGGTTGTGAACCTACTGGTTATGAACTGAATGTTTGTGTCCTCTCTAAATTCATATGTTGAAGCGCCAACCCCCAACGCCAACCCCCATTGAATGGTCTAAAGAAGTAGGGCCTTTGGGAGGTAAGGAGGTTTAAATGAGTCATGACAGTGGAGCCCCTATGATGGGATTAGTGCCCTTATAAGAAGAGGAAGAAACACCACAATTTCCTCTCTCTCTCTGCCATGTGAGAGTACAGCAAGAAGGTTAGCTGTCTGTAGGCTATGAAGTGGCCCCTCACCAGATACCAAAAATGGCAGCACCTTGATCTTGAACTCCTCAGCCTCCAGAACTCTGAGAAATAAATGTTGTTTAAGCCACCCCGTCTAACATATTTTGTTATAGCAGCCTAAGTTGACTAAGGCACTGCCTGAAACTCAGTGTACATATATATGTATGTATATGTACTTATGTAGTTATATGTGTGTGTGTATATATGTATACACACACACATACACATATGTATATATATACACACACATATGTATACACACACACACATAGGTATATACACACACACACACACACATACACACATAAAATATACACAGTTTTTTACCTGTATGTGCTGTGTGAATATATATGTATGTAAAATAAGGCTAATACACTTAAAAGGATAAAATGAGAGGTACTAATGTAATGCTTAGAACATCGCAATCAAGCAAAAATCATTAACTATTGAGACATTTTATTATTTTATTGGGAAAATCTGTTTCATGTATTGGTAATAGCAAAATTTTCAATTCAGGCCAGTTATACTTTGCTTGTTCATCACACTCTACAGATACTGTTAAGGGCTCAAAGAATAGACGGAATATAAATGAACTTAATATTGACCCTATTATCAGTTATTTTCAATTTGATTTTTCCCAATTGCTTCATGACTGCCCCTTTTTTTCCTTTCTTATTATATTTTGGATCGATCAGTTTTGGATTACTTCACTTATGTTCATTCTATTTGCATGCTGGTTATACATTCTTTCACTATTCTGCTAGTAATTTCTCTAGAGATTAACATGTGTCTTTGATTCTTATAATTAATATAAACTAGTACTCTTACTACATTTCAATCAATGCTGAGACTCTCAACATCCAACTCTGATAGCCTTTCCTCAGCTCCTGAGTGCTGTGTTATTGTTGCCATGCATTGTTAACTCCACATATATTTTAACCTCCTTAAGATAACATTATTCCTTAAGATGATATTAATTGCTACTGCTATTACTGTCATTACTGCGTATGGTCAGAATTTCTTCACATTTGCCTCAGGCTTAGCCTATCTAGTTTTCTTGCATTTTTTGCATTTCCCTTTGAGATTATTATTATTTTTTCTGCCGGAAGAAATATCTTTAGCAGTTTAGTGGCCTTTTTGTGTGGTCCATTAATGATGAACGTGCTCAGTCTTTCATGGCCTAGAAGTGTCTATGTTGCTTCACTTGTGAAAGATATTTTCACTGTTTGCAGATTTTGTTTTTCACACATTTCATGTAATTCCATTGTCTTCTGTCTTACATCTTCTCTGTTGAAGAATTAGCTATCAGTCTTCTGGTTGCTCCTTTGAAAATCAAGCGTCTTACTTTTTGGATCTCTTTACAATGTCTTTGTCTTTGGTTTTTAGCTGCTATTGTGATGTGCTTAGCTGTGGTTTTCTTTTTAATTGCTCTCTCTAGATTTTGAAGCACTTCTTTTGAATCCACTTCTTGGATTTTTTAGCATTTGGAATGTTCTTGATATTTACTCTTTTTATTTTTATTTTTTGAGATGGAGTCTCAGTCTGTCACCCAGGCTGGAGTGCAGTGGTGTGATCTTGGCTGACTGCAGCCTCTGCCTCCCAGGTTCAAGTGATTCTCCTGCCTCAGCCTCCTGAGTAGCTGGGACTACAGGTGCAGGCCACCACATCTGGCTAATTTTTGTATTTTTAGTAGATACGGGGTTTTACCATATTGGCCAAGCTGGTCTCAAACTCCTGACCTTGTGATCCACCCACCTCAGCCTCCCAAAGTTTGGGAATTACAGGTGTGAGCCTCCATGCCTGGCCAATATTTACTCTTAAATGTAGTTCTCACCTTATTTTCACTGTTTTCTCCTTTGGAGGGAGACGGTGTTGCAAGGATGCTAGAATCTTTCACCATGTCCACATGTTCCTTTCAGTTTTATATGTAGTTTCCATCATTTGTGCTCTCCAGACTTCCATCAGTATATTTTATACTTAACCAACTTCTAGTTTATTAATCCTTTCCTCAGCTACATCCATTCTTCAAGTCTGTTGTCAGATGTATCTACTAGGCATTTACTTCAGTTACTGTCTTTAGTCTTAGAATTTCCATTTTGTTCTTTTTTATAGATTTCCGTTATCTGATAAAATCCTCCATCTTGTCCTTTATTTTCTTGAACATATGAATACATTATTACTTTAAAGCCCATGTCCAAAAATTCCAATATCTAGGTCATCTGTTCACTTGATATATTTTTTAATATATTCTCTAGAGTTTTTAAATTGAAATTCTGGACACAGTTTATAAAAATTAAAGGATCTCTGGGTGATCAAAATGCTGCTTTTTACGGTGGTGTTTTCTTTCTCTGTAACAGAGAAGATTGGAATGAGCAGAGAAAATACAAGTCAAGACAATTTTGAAGATTTGAGTTTGAACAGAATTTTGTTGAAAAGCATGCACATAGGCCAAACTTGACTCATGTATTTTCCACAAAGATTAAAGAACTTACTGTGTGTTTTTCTTCCCAAACATCAAAATTGTTACTGATACATAGTTGCATGTTTACAATATCACTAAAATTACTATGTTCCCTTCAACACACTCACTAAAATCAGAGAATTTTTTTAGTACAAAATGTTTTCATCTTTTCTATTGCTTAAAGGAGTAGATGGGAATCTGTGTTTTCCCTTGAGATTCTACAATTTGGTGAGAGCTCATCCTTGGAGTTTATTGCCACATTTCTTTCCTCCAAATAAAAAATATATAGCTAACTGCAGCTACCGTAGAGACTAAGATTATAATCACCATGTCCTTCCCATAGAATGCATCCATGTACAGGCCATAGGTCGCTCAGTTTGAATGCTTGGCATTCCTGGGAACTGATGGCATTTTGATAAATGATGCACATACATAATCTGGAAATTTTAAGTACATTAACAGAGATCAGGAAATATTTGTGTTAATAAAAGCATAATTTTCTGGATCAAAGCAGACAAGGAAGGCCAATTTTCTCAGATGAGGAGAGCTGCAGAATCTGTTAGTAAATGAGAAGGAGGTTGAGGGAAGATGAGCCTTTTAAATAAGGGCAAAATACTTTATCAAAATAAACCAATTTTAGAATTGCCTATTTTCCTCTCTGAAGGGACCCTGGGAGTAAAGGAATGAAATCAGTATGCTTTTAAAAAAAATTCTAAGCAAGTCTACCTGAACTGCCTAGAGGGATGGCTACAACCTCAGTCAGTTTATGTCAAAATGCGGAGAAAACATTTTATCCGAATGTAAATTCTGTTAACTCGACAGCCAGGACTTAGAAGACGGAGATCGAGATATAAAAAAAAAAAAAAAAAAACAAAACACATGAGCATGAGATGAAAGGTAGGAATAAAGAATAAGAAAAGGAATGAGAATTAAGGGATTAAAAAGGACTTGAGAGAGACAGGGAAGGCATTCATATGTCTTTAAAGAATGTGCACTGTGTATTTCATGGACATGTTTCAGATGAGTCATTCTATGGTGAATGAGAAAAAGCAGGGGTGAGTCCTGAGGATGGTGAGCAGAAAAAGAAGAAGGGACAAAGGAAAAAGGGAAGAGGACAAAGAGCAGGGGCAACTTTGGCTTTGTTTATTGGCTTATGTGAAGGGGAGTCAATCACTTAGGACTGAATTGATGGTCTGGTTCCTGAAGAGTAGCATTGGGGTTTTTGTTGTTTGTATTTTTGGCAATTAAGTCTCAAGGGTCTTCTCTTAATGGCCTATGTAAACTACCAGTCTCTATCTTTAACAACCATAGTCTACCTTGGGAAAAGGGAGTAATGGGCTTTTCTGCTTGTGTTTACTTTATGTATGACATGCAAACATGAAACCAATAATGCAAGGCAATGTTCACAGTCCCCCAGTAAAAGTTTCAGAAAGGATTGTTTTTCTTTACTGCAAAGCAAGCACATATCCATTAACTAAATTGCTTTATGAAGTTGTAAAAAATTATTTTGGTAAAGCTGGCATTGTTCATTTGGGGATTGTGTAAAATTAATGAAATTAGTGCTATGAGACAATTATATGTTAAAAAGGAAAATAGTTTCTTCCAAATATCGGTAAATCTACAATACAGTAAAGGTACAATACATTCAAGTGAGTCTTTTTTTTTTCTTCAATAGGTTTGTTATACTCAAAATGTACCAGAAACAGGAACAAAAGTATTTTATAAAAGAATTAATTTTTATCGGCTATGAGTCCCAAAGGGTTGTGTAATCAAAGTGGAAGCAGAAAAGCATAGCTTTGAAAATAATTGGTCATGTCATGTCACACTTAACACACGTGCAGGTGTGTCCCCAGAGAAGGCTAGTGAAGTTATTTCATGTATTTAAACTCAGGGATAAGTTGATAAAGAGTTGTAGAGATTTGCTTAGATCACTTGTATCTTTGCTTCTGGAGATATGGGCGGGATATAAATGAAATGGGTAAATGGGAGTTTGAAACAGCAAATAAGCTTGTGTTCTCTGCCACATCCAAGGGGTCCCTTGCATAAACTTCCTGCCCCAAGAGTTTTAGAAATGGAAGAACAGTGTCCAGCAGAGGGAGTAGTGCTGGTAGCAGGATCTGATTTAGCAAACACCTTAATTTTATTGGTTTAGAAGGACCAGCATCTTCCCATTTGTGGGGCGCTAACTGCAGGCTACAAAATCACTATTTTAACCTCAAGCCCATTGAGCTCAAAATCAAGTAGAAGAAATCATACTCATCTGCCTTAATAGTTATTTCACTTTATTTTTATTAAAGCAGCACATGTATGAATTAGGAGATATGAGGGAAGTGCAGATATACTTTTTTTCAGAGTTGTCTTCAATCAAGAGTAGTTTATTATAGTATGTCTTATATTTCTCATATGTTACTACCTTCCCATAGAGTCAGTTTTTTTCCTGACAAACTTATGTTTCATTTAAATGTTGAAATAACTAAGTCTTTATTAATCTGGCTGCAGACTGGTCTTCTTAACTTGGAAATTACCTTTTCTGGTTAATAATAGATCCTTACATTAGCTCTCAAAAAGCTCAACAATCTCAAAAAATAATTGTTTTTCCTAATGGACTGATGAACTCAGCAGTAACAGAAGAACAGAAAATTGAAACATTAAAATGCCTAAGGAAAAGGAAACAAGTTTTGATCCCTGTGGGCTGTGATGAGTGGGGACCAACTTGGTGTCTGTACAAGCATCCTGGACTCAAGAGAAAAATGTAGAGGATGTATTTACAAATGATTGAGAGGAATTCAGCTCTAGAGAGGAAAAAGGGAATTATTTTTGAAAAGCATAGTTTAAAAAGCAGACTTTACAAAGCCATCGCTATATTTACAGGTGGATTTGTCATTCATTTAAAGATTCAATAAATATAGATTTGAGTAAAATCTTCCATTTCAATTTCCTATACATTTCCACAAAGAGCATATCATGAGTAAATTTTGTTGCAAAGACAGTAAAAATTGTTAAAATCATGGGTCATTTGATATTTATTTAAACAGAAGTCCATCCATAAAATATTCTGAGATATAGATAAACCTGAAAAATTATTGTCCTATATAATTTTGCTTTATAATTTATGTAGAAAATTTGTAGGAATTTTACAAAAAGAAACACTCTAAAACCAAAATATTAAGCAAACTAAATGAAAAGCTAAACTAAAATTTACTAATAAGATGATCTTGTAAATCACATCAAAACGATTGATAGCTTTTAATAGGCTTATTTTTTTAGAGCAGTTTTAAGTTTATAGAAAAATTGAGCAGAAAGTACAGAGAATTCCCATATGCACCCTCCCACTTCCACAACAGTTTTCTCTATTAATAATATCTTGCGTTAGTGTGGTGAGTTGTTTTTACAGTTAATGAACTAATATTGATATATTATTAACTATGTTCAAAGTTTACATTAAAGTTCACACTTTGTGTTGTATCTTCTATGGGTTTTGACAAGTGTATAATGACATGTATACACCATTGGAGTAACATACAGATAGTTCCATTGCCCTGAAAATCCACTGTGCTTTGCCTAGTCATTCCTTCCCCCATACAACCCCTGATAATCACTGAGCTTTTTACTGTCTGCATAGTTTTGCCTTTTCCAGAATGTCACATATTTACAATTATACTAAGCCTTTTCAGATTAGTTTCTTATACTTAGTAGTACACATTGACTTTTCCTTCATATCTTTTCATGGGCTGATAACTCTTTTTTCTTTTGGCACCAAATAATATTCCAATGTCTGGATATCCACAGTTTGTTTATCCATCTATTTAAGGACATCTTGGTTGCTTTCAAGTTTTGGTGATTATACATAAAGCTGTTATAAATATTCATGTGCAGGTTTTGAGTGGACATACATTTTCAATCCATTTATGTAAATACCAAGGAATGTATGATTGCTGAATCATATAGTAAGAGCATGCCTAGTTTTAACAAGAAACCACCAGTCTTTCAAAGTGCCTGTAGCATTTTTCATTCCTAACAGTGGTAAATCAGAGTTTCTGTTGCTCAACATCCTTCCCAGCAATTGCCAGTGTTCTGTTTTTTTTTTTTTATAGTCCTTTACAAATATTATAACATATCTTGTAATTATTAAAATAATTTGTTATAAATAAGTAGATATATTACAATTAATCATTTCTTAGGTTACTTCCATTTGTCATGCAATGTTTTTAAAAGCTTTTTTAAAATGAAACAAATTTATAAATCTTGTTTTCTTTGAGACTCTGTCACCCAGGCTGGAGTGCAATGGTGTGATCAATGCTCACAGTAGCTTCAAACTCGCAGGATCAGGTAATCCTCCTAACTAAACCTCTTGTGTAGCTGGGACTACAGATGTGTACCACTACACTAAGCTTATAATAATAATAATTATTATTATTTTGTGGAGACAGAGTCTTACTATGTTTCCCTGATTGATCTCAAACTCTTGGGCTCAAGCAATCCTCCTGCCCTGGCCACCCAAAGTGCTGGGATTACAGGCATGAGCTACTGAACCTGGACCCTGTAGATTTCTTTTTGAGTTGAACAGTGGAAATTCTGCTTAATCTTTTTTTATTTTTATTTATATTTTTGGTAGATTAAAATGACCTGTGTTGGAAATGCAGAATTATTTTGTAGATAAACCTAACAAAACATGTTCTAATGGATCTGTTGCCTATAAAACCAGAGACTTAAAATATCTTAATATAAACAGGAGATTATAGATAGATATGGATCATTTAAACATGTGATAACATGCTGACAAGGTTTTGCCCTGGTGGAGCCCCCAACATATGATATTTAATTTGGTGATTGTGAAAACCCAGAAGATAGAAAAGTGTCTTCTAGGAATACAACCCTATCATAAAAGCTCCATGGCTAGTCAGTTCTTTGAAGAACTTCTCAACGGTGGCACAGTTTTGAGCTTTGAAAGTTTTAATATGTTCTCTATGATCCTAGCATTTCTAATTAGACCTTAACATTTATTATGACTTATCAGAATTCTGTGTTGACAGGGAGCTCTGTAACCACTTTCTTGTGCTTGAAGAATGAGGCCAGGATAGAGGTCTCTGAGCTAAAAGAAGGATTAGGCCAGGAAAAGAGTAAGGATTCAGAATCAGAGGCTGGTCATTTACTCCATCTCTTCCTTGTTTCTCATTTGTCATACCAATCCAACAGGAATTTTTGAGAATTAAAGAAAGTAACATATACAAAACCACCCAGCATCTAATTATTATTATCTAAATGTTAGTCTGCTCCTTGGAACAACTCCTCTTGTTTATGGTTTATTGAAATTCTAATTGTTAAGGTAAGGCAATTCTGCAGTATATCTGCATGGTCAGGATTCTATGAATTACAAGTGATAGGAAAAACTCAAGCACTTAAAAAATAACACTAGCTTGAGAAAAACAGGAAATTATTGGCTTATGTCCAGAAGGAACACAGTTGGATGTAGGACTTCACACACTATCATCAGGCTTGTCGCTTTCCATCTTCTGACTGTGTCTTACTTTATGTTGTCTTCCTTCTCATGTCCCTAGGAAATGGCAAAGCTAGTTACCAGATGTTCTAGCTTATATTCTACCACCCGAGTAAACTCCGTGCAAACGCCGTATCTCTTCTAACAGTTTCAGCAAAAGCCCCAGATCTGGTATCAATTGGTTTGGCCTGGATCATGTTCATATCCTTGATCCAATGGTTGTGGGTCTGATTGGCAGGTTTGGAAGGGGTCCTTGGTGATCTCTGAAGGGGTCACCCCTACTGGAATTATGTGAAAGGAAAATGTCCCCAAAAGAAAATGATTTGGCAGGCAAAATGACATGTGCATTTTGTGGTCCTTTTTAAGGAACATTGCAGTAGGGAAAAACAGTAAAAAAAAAAAAAAAAATCACATCTATTCTCATTTGTTCTCCCCCAAGGGAATAAAGAACTCCTGCATCAACTGTTCCTGCCACAGGAGTTACATAACAACCAGCCTTGTGGAACAAGAGGAGCTGCTACTGTCTTCTCTCTTCATCTTACTACCTGGTCCAATTCTACCTTGTTTTCCTGAATTGTCACTGAGCTTTCTATACAAGTGAGGATGGTGTTTGTAAATCACAGAAAGACCAGTATATCTGTGGAGGAACCACATAGAGAGTTATTGTTATTTTACACTACGTGAAGGCCAGAGGTAAGCAGGCCAGTACACTATCTTGATGATTCCATCAGGGACACAGGGGCTTCTGTCTATTCCTTAGACACTCATAGAATATGGATTTTGTCCTCTTGCACTTTCCCTGAAGATCTCAGGGTATTTTCTCCATTTCCTGCCTTACCTCAGGAAGAAGTAGAGGCAGAGGGCAGAAGTTGCGTGCCAGCTAACTGTCCTCAGAGAGAGGGGTGGGGGTGGCCCTGGCAGCCAGGAGCTGGCCTGGCACTATCAATGGGCCTTGTTGCTAGGAGCTGACCTGGCACTCATGGCTAGGCCTTAGCAACTAAAGAGACAGGGCTAGAGATACCAGAATTATAGCTAGGGGTTTGAAGGAAAGGGGTGGAAAAAAACCTTTGACTATTCACAAGTTGGACTAGATTTGACTAAGTGCACAGCCCAAGTGGACCTCTGTAAATACATTTCAAAAAATTACATTAATTCTCTGTCTAGGTTTATGTAAATAGTCTCAGAGAATGCAAACTGAGACAGCAAATGGCAACTGTGAAATACAGTTTTATCTGCACACAGGAGAACCTAGTTTTGACATTTTCTCAAACCACCAAGATTTATTCTTTAAAAAATTAAATAACACAAGTGATACATAAACACTTATGTACTATAAAACAGTCAAGTATTAAATAATATGAGCATATAGAATGAACATTACACTTTCCTTTCCCTTCCTCCACAATCTTCCCTTACTAGCAGGAGCTGTGGCTAAAATATTAGTGCATTTAGTAGAGAACTTTTCACTTTACGGTCACACTCATAATTTTAGTTTCTTCTGTGTTTGTGTGTGTGTGTATCATTGTCTTCCCTTATACATACAAGTTACTCTCTTACCATAACAAGTAGAACTGCTGAGTCTAAGGTTTAACTTTAACCTTTTGGTGACCAGACTCCAAAATGTCCTTTTCCAATTTCTATGGCCACAAATAGTGTATGAAAGTAGTCATTTCCTCTTACCCTCACCAACCCAGAGTTACTCACTCTTCAGTTAAGCACTTGGTACACCACTGTTGGTTTAATTTACATTTCCCTGATTACTACTGGTGTTGAGGAACTTTTCATATGTTTATGGGCCATTAGGAATTCTTGTTCTATGAATTGTTTGTGTTTATTCTTCTTGCTGATTTGTTTGGAGTGTTTATGTAGTATGGATATTAATTCCGTGTTGCAATCATACGAGGTGAAAACATTTTCTCTCACTCTGCAATTTGCCTTTTAGCTTACCATAATATATTTTATTATATATATATATATATACACACATATATAATTACATGAAAACATTTTTTTCTTTTTAGCTTCTGGGTTTTGTGTTTTACAATGAAATTTTTCTTTAATCCAATCTTGTAAGAATTTTCTCCCATATTTTGTTCAAATACTTTACAGTTTGGCTTTAGGTTCAGCCAAGAATCTGAGCTTTCTTATTTGGTGTAATGTAGGCAGGAATCAAATATATCTTCCTACATGATGTAATGGAGTCAAAATTCTCCAGTTCATTTTCCAGCTCTACCGTTTGCTGGTAGTTCAGAATGACTAGCCTCTTCTGTGCCTCAGTTTTATTATCACAAAGTGTGAATAACACTTTTATCTATCTCAGAGGATTGTGGGACTGATAAAATGAATTATTATACGAAAAATACTTAGAATAGTGTCTGGCATATTGTAAATTCTTCTTAATATATGCTCACCACAACGAAAATCCTCCCCAAAAAACAACAGCAACAAAACAAATCTAAACTCTCCTCTAGTGAATTGATACATCATATTTACTATAATTTATATACATAAATGGACTTGCTTTTGGATTCTATTCAGTTTTATTGACCTAATTGTGCCACTTTCCTTTCTTTTAGTTACTATAACTTTAAGATATATTTGGTGTCTGGAAGAGCAAATGCCTCTCATTGTTTGATATGGTTTGGCTGTGTCCCCACCCAAAATTTCATCTTGAATTGTAATCCCCATAATCCCCATAAAGCCCACATGCATCCCTGTAATCCCTGGGGCAGGACCAGATGGAGGTAATTGGATCATGGAGGAAGTTTCCCCCATGCTGTTCTTGTGATAATGAGTGAGTCTCACAAGATCTGATGGTTTTATAGGCATCTGGCATTTCCCCTGCTTGTACTCACTCTGTCCTGTCGCCCTGTGAAGAAGGTGCCAGCTTCTCCTTTGCCTTCTGCCATAATTTAAGTTTCCAAAGGCCACCCCAGCAATGTGAAACTGTGAATCAACAAATCTCTTACCTTTATAAATTACCCAGCCTTGGGTATTTCTTCATAGCAGTGTGAGAACAGACTAATACACTGTTCTTTTTTTCTTTTTTTAGAGAAAGAAAGAAGTAGAATAGAAAGAAAGACAAAGAGGGAGAGAGGACGAGAATCTTGCTCTATTGCTCAGGATTTCATTTAAATCTGTGAAATGCTTATGCAATTACTAAAAAGTGATTTAATTCCTATTATGTGATCACTTTTAGAATAGATATGATATAATATTGAAAAAATATATGTTTTGTGGATATGGGGTGATAGATTCTGTAAAAATTTATTACATTTGCTTGTTCCAAGTCTGAGTTCAAATCCGGCTTTTTTTTTTTCCCCCTCCATTAGATTGGTAGATCTACCTCCATCCCTTTATGTTAAGTCTTTGTGTGTCCTTGCCTATAAGAAAGGTCTGAATACAGCGTACCAATGGGTTTTAGCTTTTTATTCAGTTGTCTAACTGTATGTCTTGATTGGGGCATTTAATCCCTTTAAGTTTAGGCTTAATATTGATACATGTGAATTTCATACTGTTATTTAAGGCTAACTAGCTGTTTGCCTGTTAATTGACATAAATTCTTCATTGCTGTAATATTCTTTACTTTTTGGTACGTTTTTAGGATAACTGATGCTGGTTGTTTGTTTCTGTATATAGTGCTTCTTTCAGAAGTTGTTGCAAAACAGGCCTGCTGGTAATGAAGTCTCT